>CAUYQU010009210.1:0-68236 GCA_963574635.1 Cheracebus regulus | reverse complement strand
TGTGAGTCTGATAGGCTTCCCTTTATGGGTTACCTGACCTTTCTCTCTGGCTCCCTTTAGTATTTTCTCCTTTATTTCAACCTGAGTAAATCTGATGATTATGTGTCTTGGGGTTGCTCTTCTTGAGGAATATCTTTGTGGTGCTCTCTGTATTGCCTGGAGTTGAGTATTGTCATGCCTTACTAGGTTAGGAAAGTTTTCCTGGATAATATCCTGAAGAATATTTTCCAGTTTGGATTCATTCTCTTCATCACATTCAGGTACACCTATTAAACATAAATTAGGTCTTTTCACATAGTCCCATATTTCTTGGAGACTTTGCTCATTTCTTTTTACCCTTTTTTCTCTAATCTTGTCTTCTCGTTTCATTTCATTAAGTTGGTCTTCAACCTCTGATATTCTTTCTTCTGCTTGATCAATTCAACTGTTAAAACTTGTGCATACTTTGCAGATTTCTCGTATTGTGTTTTTCAGCTCCATTAATTCATTTATAGTCCTCTCTAAATTGTCTATTCTAGTTAGCATTTCATCAAACCTTTTTTCAAAGTTCTTAGTTTCTTTGCATTGGGTTAGAACATGTTCTTTGAGCTCACAGAAGTTTCTTATTATCCACTTTCTGAAGCCTGATTCTGTTGATTCATTGCACTCATTTTCCATCAGGCCTTGTTTCATTGCTGATGAGGAACTGCCATCCTCTGTAGAAGGAGAGACATTCTGATTTTGGGTGTTCTCAGTCTTTTTGCACTGATTTCTTCCCATCTTTGTGGATTTATCCACCTGTCGTCTTTGTAATTACCGACTTTCAAATTAGGTCTCTGAGTGGATGTCCAGCTTGTTGATTCCCAGTGCCGGAATCTATGTAATTTTCACTGCGGCAACCCACAATGCCAGCTGAAACAGCAGCATTGAGATTCATGGTGCTTTTCTGCCTGGGACTCTCCGGTCTGGCTTTCCTGTTCAGTCCCTTTTTCAATCAGCTGAATGGGTAACTCTGCCTTCCCGGAGCTCCAAACATCATCCAAAAGGATACCCAGTCCCATTTACTCTGCACCAAGAAGCACCACGCTGAGGCACCAGCAAAACAGCTGCATCAGCCAAAAGGGTCAGGCTGACGACCCGTGGGGCTCCTCCACTGGGAATCTCCTGGTCCATGGGCAACAAAAATTTTTCTGAAAGTGTGGTGTACGCTTGCTCTCTGCACTTTCACTGGGAGCTGCAATCCTGAGCTGCTAGTAATCGGCCATCTTGGATCTCTCTCCGCAAAGGTGACTCTTGTTTGGTTTTAGAAAAGAGACTGGCAGCATTTTGTCCCTGGCCTACAGATCTGTGGAACTTTGAACTTGACAGAGATGATTTAGGGTATCTGGTTGAGAAAATTTCTAAGTAGCAAATCATTCAAGATGTGACTTGGGTGCTGTTAAAGGCTTTCAGTTTTATAAGGAAAGCAAGGCATAAAAGTTCAGAAAATTTGCAGCCTGAACAGGTGATAGAAAAGAAAATCCCATTTTCTGAGGAGAAATTCAAGCCAGCTGCAGAAATTTGTATAAGTAATAAGGAGTTGGGAAAAGCAGCAAAGGAGAAAGGACTTACAGAGTGCCTACGTAAATTGGTTATGAGTAACTTATAAACAAGGAACAACAAACTGCGGAAGGCCACAGGAGGCCTCTGAGGAGGAAGGCCTCTCCGTGCCTCACGTTTCAGTGCAGTGTGATCTTGGCTCTGTTACCATAAACATTGTGCTCAAGGACATAAAACCCCTTCATAGCACTATGACGTAGCGAGACTTGTAGGCTCCTTGTAAAGCCCAAATTCCATCAGCTATACATAGATAATAAGTTAAAGATAACCACATGTTCTTGTTTTGTAAAACTCCCAGACCACCACTGTTATCAATCCTTAGGATGATACACCAGTTCTGGCTCACTGATTCATCCCACCATCACTCCACCCCTATCCTATAGATCAAAGTGATTGTAATCAATAAACAATGTGGATGATCAGAGCTCGGGGCCTTCACTGTCACCTCCAGAGTAATGAAGCGATGTCCCCCAGTCCCACTTTTTCTCTTCATCTGTCTTTTTCTCATTCCTTTGTTGCCACCAAACTTGGGGTATGCACAGGTGATGTAGGGCTGGCTCCCTACATTCTGGTGCCCAATGTGGGGCTCATGGATCCCTACATTCTGGCACCAAAGTGTGGGGCTCATGGATTCCCTATAATAAGGAGCCGAATGTTAATCCCCAAGAGAATGGGGAAAATGTCTCCAAGGCATGTCAGAGGTCTTCATAGTAGCCCCTCCCATCACAGGCCTGGAGGCTTAAGAGATAAAAATTGCTTTTTTTTTACCCAGGGTCCCCATGTTGTGTTCAGTCTAGACACTTGGTGCCCTGCATTCTAGTTGCTCCAGCCATGACTAAAAGGAGCCAAGATATGGCTCGACTTGTGACTTCCAAGGATGCAAGCCCTAAGCCTTGGCAGATTCCATGTGGTGTTGAGCCTGCAAGTAAACAGAAGTTAAGAATTGAGGTTTGGGCATCTCCACCTAGATTTCAAATGTATGGAAATTGCCCAGGCAGAAGTTTGCTGCAGTGACAGGGCCCTCATGGAGAACCTCTGCTAAGGCAGTGCAGAAAGGAAATGTGGGGTCAGATCCTCCACACAGATTTGCTACTGGGACACTGTCTAGTGGAGCTGTGAGAAGAGGGCCACCAACGTCTAGACCCCAGAATGGTAGATCCACTGACAGCTTGCATGATAAACCTGGAAAACCTGCAGACAGTTAATGCCAGCCCATGAAAGCAGTCAGGAGAAGGGCTATACCCTGCAAAGCCACAGGGGAAGAGCTGCCCAAAGCCATGAGAACCCACCTCTTGCATCAGCATGATCTGGATGTGAGACATGGAGTCAAAGGAGATCATTTTGCAGCTTTAAGATTTGACTGCCCCACTGGATTTCAGCCTTGCATGGGGCCTGTAGCCTCTTTGTTTTGGCCTATTTCTCCCATTTGGAATGGCTGTATTTACCCAATACCTGTACCCCCATTGTATCTAGGAAGTAATTAACTCATTTTTTTATTTTACAGGCCCATAGGTGGAAGGGACTTTCCTTGTTTCAGATGAGACTTTGGACTGTGGACTGTTGAGTTGTTGCTGAAATGAGTTAAGATTTTGGGGGACTGTTGGGAAGGCATCACTGGTTTTGAAATGTGAAAAGGACAAGATTTTGGAAGGGCCAGGGACAGAGTGATATTTGAGTGTTCTCACCCAAATCTCATCTTGAATTGTAATTCCCACAATTCCCACGTATCATGGGAGGAACCTGGTGGGAGGTAATTGAATCATGGGGCTGGGTCTTTCCCATGCAGTTCTCATAATAGTGAATAAGTCTCACAAGATGTTATGATTTTAACAATAGGAGTTTCCCTGCACAAGCTCTCTCTTTCTTTCCCTGCTGCCATCCATGTAAGATGTAACTTGTTCCTCCTTGCCTTTTGCCATGATTGTGAGGCTTCTCCAGCAATGTGAAACTGTAAGTCCATTAAGCATCTTTCTTTTGTAAATTGCCCAGTCTTGGATATATCTTTATCACCAGCATGAAAATGGACTAATACAGTAGGCAAATGATAATCTGAGTGTTTAGCAATAGATTTATGGTCTTTCAGGAGAGTCTTAGACTGGCACTTTCACCTGGAATATATTTTTCTTAATGTTTGCACAAATTTCCTTTTTAAAAATCAACTGATATGGTAGCATAAGAAAATTTTTTATGTATCTATTGGAAGATTATTTGAAAAACTCCAAATTGCTTTATAAAAGAAAAATATTTCTAAAAATAAAAAGTGATTGCTATTGATTACTGTGTTAATTTAATAGCCTGAAACATTATGAAGTGTTTTGAATGAAATTGCCATTGATTCTCTTAAGATTTTCCAGATATATGATGATAACATTGGCAAATAGAAATAATTTTATTTCTTCTTTTCAATTATCCTGGCTCTAACTGATTTCTTTTGTCTGATTGCATTGGCTGACATTGCCAGTACAATGTTAAGAATAGTGAAAGTAGGGGCCATCCTTGCATTGTGCCTCTTATTCAGTGTTTTCTCATTAGGTAAGGCACTGGCTTTAAGACTAAGGAATATGTATATTTTATCATGTTAAAAAGGTATGTAACGATTCTTATTTTCTTTCGCATTTTTTTTAATCAGAAGAAGGTATTGATTTTTTTCCAAAGGTTTTTTTTTTCAGCATTTGTGGAGATAATCATACGGTTTTTCTTCTTTAAAATCTCAACATGGCATATTAACCTAGTGAATTTTCTATTTTTGAAACAACCTTGCATTCCTGAGATAAATTCTACTTGGTCATGCTGTATTTTTTAAAACGTGAAGTTGAATTCTTTTTGCTAATATTTAGAATTTTTCCAACAATTATTCATAAGTGATATTAAGTTGCAATTTTCTCTTTTTGTACTGACTATACCAGGGTTACGTGTTAATTTTATACTTGCTTCATGAAAAATGAGGATGTTTTCCTTCATTTCCAATTGTCTGTAACATGTAATGACAGAGCATTGGGACTATCTGATCTCTGAAGAGTTGGTAGTGATTTTCAGTCTCTTTAGCACAAAATGGGAACAATTATAATATTTCCTTCTAGGGAGTTGTCAGAACAATTGAATTGATGGACTTGGAAGTGCTTTACAAACAGCACATCTCTAGTCATGTGTTGATTATTGCAACAGAGGCAAGAACAAAGTGTAGTGCAGAATGGGTAATTAAATCACTCTCAGCTGGGAAAAAGATAGATACTGAGAAGGTTTCATACAAATTATATTTTAGTTCAGTTTTGAATGAGGAGTAGGATTTTAATGACCCAAGAAGTAAATATTCCAGATAAAGGAAAGAGCATAAGTGGAGATATTTAAGCTTATGATTATAAAATTTACCATATCCAAGTAGTGATATCCAGTTGTCACTTTGACATAAATTTATTTCTTTGATTCTTTGAGGATGGTAGGTGATATGGTTTGGCTGTGTCCCCATCTAAATCTCATCTTCAATTGTAACTCCCAGAATTCCCACCTGTCATGGGAGGAATTGGTGGGAGGTGATTGGATTATGGGTGTGAGTCTTTCATGTGCTGTTCTTGTGATAGTGAAAGAGTCTCAGCTTCCCTGCACAATCTCTCTCTTTGCCTGCTGCCATCATGTAAGATGTGACTTGCTCCTCATTGCCTTCCATCATGATTGTGAGGCCTCCCCAGTCGTGTGGAACCCTAAGTGCATTAAACCTGTTTCTATTGTAAATTGCTCAGTATCGGATATGTCTTTATCAACATCATGAAAATGGACTAACACAGTAGGATAGAAACTATCCTCATCTTAAGGTCAGAGAGGGCAATGACTTCACGAGTAAGTAACAGAGCCTAGCACAGGCACAGAAAGTAGGTGCTTGATAAATATTTGGAGCATTTTCTATTGATACAAAACCACATTTGATTTTGTTTCATTTACCCTTCCTTCTGTTCCTCTCTTATTTTTGTGTTTTATGCAATTAAACATTTATTACCAATGTTTAGTGTTGTTTTTCATGATAGTACACTGCCCATCCATTGTTTCATTTATGTTTCTTTTATCTTCACAACTATAGGAAAAGTTTTGATACTTTTTGACAGGTAAAGTAGACATTTGTTGCTTGAACTCCTTGTTGACAGAGACCCAGTTTTTATTCTTGTATTCCGTTTCTTCAAATAGCTCATGGGTTTCAAGGGAAGCTGACACTGTCTTCTACCCTTCCACTCTCAAATCAAGGGTGAGCTCAGATTATCTAAACACTAACCAACATATTCCACTGCTCTGGGATGGCAATTGGCAGAAGATCCAGTGTGAGCTAGTAACAACAGAACTTTTGGGGAAGAAGACATCCTTGCATTTTTTTTGGATCTAGCAAGAAATATGAGGAACTGGTTAAGAAATACAAGAGGTGAAACCTGCTCCAAATTGAGCTCCTTCAGGGGAGCAGTTGAAAAACAGAGAGACAAAAACCAAATCTTGAGCCACCATTTTAAGCTGCATCTGAAGCCAGCAGACTTACTTTTCAAGCACAGAAGCTAGTAAATGCCTTTATTCTTAAAATCGGTTTCTGTCATTTTTCAACCAAAGGCCTTAACTAATACAATAAAATGGTGCTATGTATATCTGATATATCTCATTGATAGTAAGGAAGCAGGCAAAAAATCATTTACTGAGTTTTTGTGGGAATACAAATGTAGTACAAATCCATTCATTTCTTCATTCAGTACACACTAAGCATCTACAATGCCATGATAGTTTTTCATACAGAAAAATATATGTTAACTACCATTAATATTTTTATTAATGTAAAATAAATGTGCCACTACTGTTCTAAGTTTTTTAGAGCTTTCTATGAATGATAATTTATTCATTCATTCGCTCAATTCAACAAAAATATTTTGAGCATTTCAGAGATGCTTCGCCTTGTGATTAGCAGGACTTATTTGTAGGAAAAACATCAGTTAATGACTATGAAAATGAACTCACATTATCAGTCTAAATTACAAAGCCAGAACTTTGCACCATTTGCCCAATCTTGTTTACCATATTAATAGAACCACGAAAGAAAAATGAACATATTAAGTTTTTATATATTTATAAAATGAGATTTAGTTTGGATTTTGTTAAGTGGTAAAAAAAAATGCTGAGTCTTTAAACATCCTTATATCCCTTTGTTATACAAATATATCCTGTAAAAATTGAAGTATATTTAAGCCTGACTTCATATGATTAAGTATATTGGTCAACAGAGCATTTGTTCTTACAGCACAAAAGAATTATGCAATATTGACTGAGCTTCAGAAAATGAATCGGACCTATGCTTACTTTTTACAGTATGATATATACTCCATCTTATTTGTACTACAATATTTTGAAGCTGTGTTTGGAACTGAAGATGAGAATCTTCAGTGAGTTTATAACTTTAGTTAACTCTTCAAATTATAACAGATACGTACAAATTGTCTTTTTATTACAATAGTTCGATCAGTCATTAACTTTAGGTTCACAAGCCACATTAGGAATATTCTTTAAAATAGGCTATCTGAATCCAGGACTTTGGGAGGCTGAGGAGGGATGATCACTTGAGCCCAGGAGTTTGAGACCAGCCTGAGCAACATAGTGAGACTCTGTCTTTACAAAACATGTTGAAAAATTAACCGGGAATTGTGGCATGCCTGCAGTCCCAGCTACTAGGGAGGCTATGGTGGGATTATCGTTTGAGCCCAGGAGATGGAGGCTGCAGTGAACCATGATCGCACCACTGCACTACAGCCTGAGTGACAGAGCAAGACCCTGTCAAAAAATAAAATATAGTAAAATAAAATGAAAAACAGGCTGCTTGAGACCTCGATTAGTATGTTCCACTGCCATAAATAGATATTTCCATTTGAAAATCCTACTGTCAGCTTAAAAGCAACATGCCCAGTGCTTAAATTAATCTTTCTCTGCTCTATTTCTAGTCATTCTCACCTTGCACTCCAAGCCATTGGTAACAAGTCATTGGTATCATGAATTTGATGCACATCACTCTATCAGTTCGGCCATACATCTATGCACCCATATATAATATGTAGTAATATTTGTGTGCATGTTAAAAATATCCATAAAGCAATAAAAATGTTTTTGATTTTTTTCACCAACATATTTTTGAGATCTTTCATGTTCACTTACAACTTCTTGTTAATTTCTTTTAAGGGCTATATAGTATTTCACCTATTAATAAGTTTTTAAAATCTATACTCATATCAATGGACATTTATGTTGCTCTAATTTATCTCTGTTAGAAACAATGCTGTGATGTATATTTTTGTACACATGTCCTTCTGCATGTGTTTCTCTGGTGTATTCACCTACAAGTTGACTTGCTGGTTATGGGATCTCACAGAGGCACAGTTACTAGATACTGTTTTCCAAAGATATGCTAATTTGGCAGTGTTTGAACATTCTCTTTTCTTCGCATTCTTGACATTTAGTAGTTTCATCTGCATTTTCAACTTGAAATTCCCTAATCTCAAGCTACCTTTGACAAGTCCCCAAAATATCTGCAATATAATTTGGTGTGCCACTAGATGCTTCAGTAGTGTTTGGCTAATTTCTACTAAAACTCTGTGATACAAACAGCTTCATAACACACGGTCAGTTTTAATGAACTAAAGATTCTAATTGCATATTCAACTGCTAACCTTCCTCTCAGAATCCCATCACCGAATTTTGGCAAATGATTTCAGAACAATATCATAAATCTAGTTGCTAGAGAACTTTAATTAGGCATGTACAACTTTTTGTGGAGGCCCCCCCAAAATCATTCTCCATGGAGTACAATTAACAGAACAATGGAGAGAAATAAGTATTGGCCAAGATGTGGGAACACAATCACTCTTGCATATATCTGATGGGAGTACAAATTGATTGTTATATGAGCTTTGGAGTACCATTGACCACATCTGGTAAAATGAAGAATACATGTTGGTTGTATTGAGTTTTTATTTCAGCCAAATTCATTTGGTAAAAAGTAATATTTTATAATTATGGAAAATTAACTTTTCTTAACAGGTGTATTGGCATTCTGTAATTCTTTTTTAAATATAATTTCTATTTTGTGTCCTTTGTTCAATTTTCTGTTAAGCTGTTTCTATTTCCTTATTCATGTGCAATAATACTTTCTATATTCAGAATACTATTATTTCATATCATTTCCTGTGTATTTATATAAATTGCAAGTAACTTCACATTATGTTGCTTGTCTTTGAACTTTGGTTATGATGTCTTTGTTCTTTTTGGTCTGAAACTTTCTTCTTATAAAATATTGCTTAATTTAAAAAAACTTTATGTTCCTATTTGTAATATTTTTAAAGACCCCTAATTTATATTTTCCTTTTGGAAAGTTATTTATTGAATAATATATATTTTCCCTACCAATTTTTAATGTTACCACTGTCTTTACATTGGGTTCCAGAACCTGCTTGGGTTTGTGCATACTTTATTCTGTTCCATTGATATATTTATCTGTTCCAAAACCAAGATCACAATATTTTAATTACTATAGCTTAATGTTAAATCATTATATCAGGTATAGCAAATCCTTTCCCTGAACTCCTTTTAAAATTATCTGGGCTATTCTTGGACTTCTACTCTAATATCAGTTTTGGAATTAGTTTGGTAGATTTTTTTCATTGAAAAAAATATTGATTTTAGAAATTAATTCACAGAGAATAGACTTCTTTACAACATTGCATCTCCTAGTCTATGGACATCTGCAATTATTCAGTGACTTTTTAACATATTTCAACATAGTTTAATGGGTTTTCTATATAAAATTGCTCAGTTTTATCATGATAATTTAATATTTTGTTGCTATTTTAAGTAAGATCTTTATTTGTTTGGGATATTTTCTAATTGTCTATTAAAAAGGAACACTTAAATTTTGTATGTTTATCTTATTTCCCACAACTTTCCTATATTCTTTCATTGATTTTAATTAGTTATTTGTTTTTATTTTATATGTCACGTCGTCATATAATCTTTCAATAATGGCCTCTTAGCCCTTTGTTTGTTATTTTATCTCTTATTCAACTGGTTAAGACTTACAATCAAATATTGAATCATGGGCAAGGGATGTTTAGCTTTATTTGTTTTGCTATTGACCCTATTATTTACAAATCAATGTCTGACCATAATATATAGTTTGAATTAGGATTTTATACCAGATAAATAGATTTTATTTTATGTTTACAATGAAATTTTTTTTTAAAAAAATGAATCTTGAGGATTCTATTATTTCTTATTTTATAATGATCACAGTTTTCTCCTTTAATCTGATATATGTTGACTTGTATTGATAGATTGTCAAATGCTAAACTATTTTTATATTCTTAGGATAAAGTTTATGATAATGAGTTAATATTTTTAAAAGTACACAGTTTGGATTCATTTAGAAATATTTCATTTTTTATATTTTTAAATCTATTATTATAAGTTAGATTGGTCTATTATTTTATTCTCACTTATATTTGTTCAGTTTTGGTATCAATGTTAGGCCAAACTTGACAACTAATTAGACAACTTTTTCTCTTTTTCTATTATGATAGAGATTACCTGGTCTTTAATGATTTCATACAATTTATAATCTGAACCAGATGTGCTTTAGGAAAAAGATGATTCATTTTTACTACCAAATTAAGTTCCTCTGATAATTATTAATTTACTTAGACTTTCTATATCTTCTATTTGTTAAAAATTTATCTTTTTTATCAAGATTTCAATTTTTATATGACTCTAAAATCCTCTACTTCATTTGAATTACATCTACAATTTCTTTCCAAACATAGTTTATTTGCATTTTCTCTTTTTCTTAGTTAGCAGTAGCACTTTCCACACAAACTATGGGTTTGACAGATCTGGAAAGGTCAATTTATTTTAATGCCACTTCCCTTTTATATTAAGAGATTTTGGGTTATTCACTATAAATTTCACACTAACAGTCTATTTGCTTCTTTTAAGGAAATGATTATAAACACCAGCCTTTCTGTTTTATTAATCAAATTCAGTATCAGCAAAGCCAAATTCTCACCTGATCATGGGAAGGTTGGGACACAGAGGGTCAGGAGAGAGTAGAGTCAGTCCCCAGATATTTTTGGTCGATATATTTGCCTCAAGTTGACCAGATTTCTGAATAGTACCTTTTCCTACCTTGGGTACTTTTCCTACATTGGGTAGGAAAAAGTACTATTCAGAAAAAATACTTTTTATATCTGGTTGTTTTTAAAGAATTTATCTTTATCATCATTATTCTTCAACTTCTGTATATCTTGATGAGGTTTCGGTTCTTTCATTTATCTGACTTGACATTTGATACACCCTTTAACCTGGAAACACATATGCCTCTGCAGTTGCAGAAACCCTTCAGCTATTACATCCACATGTTTTCTCTTCTTTATTTTTACTGACATATGCTTGTAGATGCTGATTAAATGAGTGTTGAAGCTTCTCAATCATGTTTCAACTTATTATCCATATTTTCCATCTTTTTCTGTAGTGAATTCTGAGTTTCTCAATTCTTTTTTCAAGTCATTAATCTTTTTCTTCAGCCATATTTAGACCACTAATTATCTTGTCTACTTAGCTTTTTATAGCAATGACTATATTTTTCATTTCCATGATTTCTAAATCTGTTGCTTTTGTATGATTACCAACTGTTCTCACTGAAGGAATGGTGTTTCTTATTTTGTTTGAGGGAAAATATGGAATATATATATATATATATATATATATATATTTATGTTTTAAAATTGCTGCCTTCTTTTTATCCCTGTGGTTGAAATTCTTCCATATCTTGAATATGCTATCTTCCATAGAGGTATGTTTGCTCAGTTGATGTGTCATTTTGGGAAGAACTATTTTGTGTAAAAAGAAAAAAAAATTGTGCGTGTTGTGCTCTGATTCGTGGGTTTGTGTTTTCCTTGACCATATCTCTGTGTTACATAGTTCAGACCAAGTCTTTCATTAGAGCTTTTTGAGATGGCTCTTCTTTGTTAAGTGGGATGGGTGTGATATTGGAGCAGAGAAAGGCAAGGGGACACCCCTTAGGGACTCCTTTCCCAGGAGGCCACATCTGAGATCTCACTACTTCCTGTAGACTCTTATTTCCTTCCAAACTATGTGACTCCTTGATAATACAAAGCTCTTTAATCACTTTAGGTCCTCAGGGAAATCCCAGATAACACCCAGAGTTGGGACCTGGAGTGATGAGAATGAGAGGAAGTTAGATCAACCCCTCCACAGGACTAAGGCAGGGAGGCAGGTCAAGGCCATCCAGAGATGCTCTGCCCACTGCAGCGCCTAGGATGACCCCATATTCTAGTTAAAGTGAAGCTGTTGAGATGAGAGGCAACTGGATTTATATGAAATCTTCCTGTGATCTTTGCCTGGAACCTTTGGTCTGAGGGGCATTTGAATACAGCTCTGCTCCTGATGATGATATTTTCTTGTGCGAGTGATAGCTTCCAGCTGACTGAGATCAGCAGCTAGCTTTAGCACAAAGCTTCCTGGCCTTTGGCAAGACCAAAAGCAGGCATTCAACTACCGTCCAAGGAAGAATGGAAGAATCTCGCCTGAACACTTGGCACACAAGGATGGAGGAAAAGTAGGTGAGAGCAGTAGCCGAAGGATTAGAACAATTCTATAGGGAAAGGATGCTAACAGTAGGGGCAGAAACCTCACCAAGGATCTTTGTACCTATCTATAAACAAATACTTATGTCTCAATTACTCAGTTGTACAATGAATAATGTACAATGTACAATGGCATGCTATACCTATTCAGTGCTTACCATATTGTACCAGACTGTGGTTATCAAAAAAACTTCCAAGTTTTTCAAAAGGCACCAAATAATAATTTTTCTGCCTAATGCCAACCTCTAATTTTATCTGCATCCTGGTCATTTTGTGACAGCAGTTTCCTAGAAAGAGCTGCTGATGATTCATAACAAAGTACCACTGATACACTCATTAGAAGACTTGCTGACTACTTTAAATTTGATAGAAAATTAACTGTAAGTGTAACTCGGTAACTCCTACATAAATCTTAATTTACTATTTTTTTCAGTGTTGAATAAAAATGAAAATCTGTAATCTTCAGAGAATAAAAGCACAGCAAATTTTAAAAAGATTATGAAACATTTTGAGGGGAAGGACAAAGAGTGGCTATTATAGGATTAAATATATTTGACATTATCTTCTGGAAATGACCACTTAAAACATGATTCATTCTCAGAATTACTGGGAATCCTAAGTTATTTTCATGCTCCCAAACCATTCAAGATATAGAATGCTGCTCAATGGTGAAAACCATTGTGACTATAAAAATAGTCATATAACATAGTAGGCATCACTACATCCGATTCCCATTTATTCTTTTTCCTTGATGCCATTAACTCAAGCGGATGCTGACGGTTTGGAACACACTACCATTTAATACTCCATGTAGACTGTACATGTGGTGTTAGTTCCAGGAGACAACCAGGAGGCCTATTAAGGAAAGGGAAAGAGGGGCTGGACTGCAAGATTATGTACTTCTGAGACTGTTTCGTGTTTGTTTCTAAAGCATGGCTAGCACATTTTCACATTTAAGACCCACTGATACGAAGCATTCATGAGAGAGGAAAAAAATCAACTTTTAGTCCTAGCTCCAAGGTAGAAGTTAATTTTTTAAATAACTGTTATTATTATTATTATTTTTGAGACAGGGTCTTGCTCTGTCACCCAGGGCACAATCTTGGCTCACTGCAACCTCTATCTTCCAGATTCAAGTGATTCTCCTGCCTCAGGCTCCCGAGTAGCTGGGATTGCAGGTGCATACCATCATGCCCAGCTAATTTTTGTATTTTTAGTAGAGATGGAGTTTCACCATGACGCCTAGGCTGGTCTCAAACTCCTGACCTCAAATGATCTGCCGACCTCAGCATCCCAAAGTTTTGGGATTACAGGCATGAGCCACCTTGCCCAGCCACATTTTTTTTATATAAAAGGAAATAAAAACACCAACACATTGTACATTACTGTACAATGTACACACAGCCTTTATGCACCATGTCTCTGAGATTTGTGTACTTTTTCTTTTGGAATGTCCTGAGTTCTGGAAAACTGGAATGGTGTTCATTCCTAGTCCCACTTGGGCTTTTGCCCATTTGATTGTCTTCTGGTAAATGTTATCCATGACAGACAATGACTTTTTATAAGCCATTTTGAGATTGCTCAAGTGCTTGCGTGTCCATGCCACCCCAGGCCATGGAATTGACTCTGCCCCCACACCAAGACAGTGTCCAGTTTCTGCATCTTCATCTGGATTTTTTTCTGTCACTATGTAATTGATGGATCTTTTTCCCTCTCATTTTCCACTGCAATCACAAACAGTAGGTGCCCAGAGAAGAGGAAGATTAATCTAGTTTTGACTATGGATTACCACTGATGCTTCTTCTCCAGGGTGGATCTTTCTGCCCTTAAAAACTCAGCCTTGAGCTCAGCCTGATTGGGAATTCTAATATCTGCTGATGCTACTATCTTTTCCTTGTAAAATGACAAGGAGATCCTCTAGATCTGCACTGGTAAATGCAGTAGCCACTGGTTTAAATTTAAATTAACTTAAATTAAAAATTCAGTTCCTCCATCACAGTAGCAACATTTCAAGAGCTCAATAGCCATATGTAGCAAGTGGCTACTGTGTAACACAGCATAGATAGAGAACATTTTTATCATTGCAGAAAGTGCTATTGGTTAGAACTGTTCTACAACATACATAGAATATTTCCATTCCAGCAGCAAAATTTGGCCCTGAGAAGAGACTTGATATCTTTTGATAAGGTGACTGTCTTGGAAGGCCCTTTGGAATAGGACAAAGTGATACTCTGAAGGAACAAGATTGGAGAACAAAGGATAGTTGTTCTTTGGTCAGCTAAGGATTTTGCTTCGATTGCCTGTATACGTTAGCTGTGGTCTGATATGCTTGCTTGGAACATACAGGTGTTTTAGAGGCTGTGTGGAGAGAAGGCAAGGAAGGGAAAAGAGATCTGGCAATTAGCAGCAGCTAGAGGAGAGAGCCAGGATGTCTAATGAAGGGCTAAAGTAATGTGCTTTGTCAAGTGCAATGCAATCCCTTCCTCCATCGCCCCCGAAAAACCTTGTGTAAAATATGCTTTACTCACTAATGAGTTGAGAATTTAAGATGTTGTTTTTGCTGAGCCTGCTCTCAACAAGATTACTGGGAATGTACAATGTGTCCAATTACACTGGGTTTAAACATTTTACTCCCTTGTTATTTGATACCTTCTTTCTCCAAGGCAATCTATGTATGTCTTTTCCTTAGGACATTAAAGACTTTTGATTGGCTGAATTGGTTCAATGATTAGTCCCTTCCCAGGTGTGTCAGTGGTTGACACTTTCCTGGAATCTTCCAGTTTGCAACTAATTTGATGGATTGTAGCTGACTGCTTTGAAGCAAAGAAAAATGAATTTGTTTTTTCTCCTCATTTAACAAATATTTATTGTGCACTCGATATGTATCAGACACTGTTTTAGAAGTTGGTTATATAATAATGAACAAAACCATATTCCTGCCTTCAAATAGCTTAAATCTCTCCTCCTTTTATGCCCTATCATCTACCCAAAAACAGTTAGTTATAAATATGACAATTACTAGATACACTGCTTTACCTGTTACACTTGACCATGCTAAACATTATTAAATTTAACAAGTACCATTCACTGGTAAGGTAAGGTAAAAAGATTCATCTGGGTCACACAGTTAATAAGAGATAGGGATAGGGTTCCAACACAAACTTCCCCCTTTCTATCTTCCTTTCCCCTCTCTTGAGACATTATATGCTTAGGTGAACGAAAAGATAGGAGCTGGGAGAAAAATCAGATGTGTCCTTTGCTTTTATATTTCCCGTAGTGACTAACATATCCCAGGACCTAGCAAAATTGCCTGACATGTAGAAGGCATTCAATAAATATCTGTTGGCTAGTTACATGAATAGCTACATAGATGGATGGGTAACTGGCATCCTGTGCAGAGTGGCATTTAATCCATATTTGTTGTTAAAGACTACTCCAGAAGTAGAATGAAATTAAATTCTTCCAAATTAGAATTGGCTCACTAACCACCTTAATTTAGGTTTCAATTATACAAATCAGTTTTTTGCAACAACTTTGGAGTTGGTATTTTTTCATAAAAATATAATTGTTAGATGCATATTAATGGTGTAAAATAATCATTCTTAATGTTGGCAGGATATAGCAAAGTGTGTATGCTCAAACTTCTGAGGGGAGAATAAATAAGTACAGTATTATGAAAAGCAATTTGGAAATATTTTTCAGTAATAAAAGATTGTCACACCATATGACTTAATAATTCTACTTCTAGTGATTCATTTAAAAAAATATCCCAGAATGCAAATGAAGACCTATCTAAGGTGTATCTACTTAATGTGAGAAAAAATGCAAAAAATTCTTTTTTTAGTATTAAATAAATTATAAAATTTATATCACAGAAAAATGTACAGCTGTTTGAAATATTTTTAATAACATGTTTAGAATATAACGTTAAGTTTTAGAGAAGGAGAATTTAAAACTACAGTGTAATGCAAAGTATTCAAATAATGCACACACACATAGACATATATACACACACAAATGCTGACTGAGATTATCTTCAGTCTAAATGGTAAGATTATGAGTTAACTTGGTTTTCTTCTTCACACTTTTTGTATTTTTTTGTTTTTAAACAATAAAGAATATAATACTGTGGTACTCTCTAAGTGTGTTTATGTAAAAGAAATACACAGGCATAATAAAGAAATAAAACTCAGTTTTGAATAAGGAAATGTTATACCAACTTTTAAAATACTGGTTAGATTAACAGTTTGATATTTTACAAAGGTGTCATTTAAAATAATTAGTTGAAATAATATTTCTGGTTTGTTTGAATTATTGAGTGTGTGGGAATGGTGGTGGTTAATATTCTTCACTAAAAGGAAGTCAAGTGGTAACTAACTGTTTTTTAGGATGTATTTGAGCTTCTTGTTACTGAACAACCAAAAACATTTATAGAATAAAAGAAAATGTAAAAGAGACAGCTAAGTAAGAAAAAAATATGGAAAAGTTGTAATTTTATTGTCCTCTATTAAAAATGTGAAATATTCCCAAATATTTACATATTTTATAACTTTTTATAAAGTTGAAATTTTCTACAGAATAATTATCTTCCTATAAACCATGTTGCATTTTCTTCCTTTTGTGACAATTTTTACCAAAGCTATATCTATAGATGCTTTGTTATGCATTTAGTTACCTAGCAACTCATGTTTCTAAAGTGTGTAAAGCAACAACATTAGGAAGTACTTTTGTTCTTCTGTAAGATATTTATCATAAACAAAATTATCTATCCTATAAATATATATTCACAATTTTATAGGATAATCTCTGCAGCTTTAGTGACACTAAACAGCTTTAAAATTTATCAGTTCAGCTATTAAGGTAAATTGGTTGAACAAAACCCATAAAATTTTAGATAGGAATCTGATCTTTATACTGCAAATGTGAAAATAGTTCTCATATATATATTTGGGATTATTATCAGCAAAAGAAAAGATTCTGTTCATTCATTTGGGACATAATTTTTTAAGTAAAACATTATTAAAGCAGTATGTAAATGGATTTAAATATAAAATAACACAATGGTATAATAACTTTAAAGCATATTTGTGAAGAAGTTATGCATAACATTGAAGTATTATCCATCTTAAAAATATGAAAATATTAATACTAAAAATATGCATCAAAATACTGGGTAGGAGTCTACCAACTTATGCTTTTATATGGGACACTAGAAAAGTTAGTTAAATAAACATAACTCTTGGCCTTTGAGAAGGTTTTATTTATTATTTAAAGCAATAAAAACTAAAGTGAATATTTAGTTGATATGTTTGGTATACAATATTTTTGTGCTAAAATGTGTGTTCTAACTGCATTTTAAATTTTTTTGTATCAAGAGATGTCGTCAAATAGACAATGGTAATCATCTTAATGAGTAAAAGAGGTAATTCCTATGATCAGAAAAATAAAATGAAGGAGTAACACAATAGTAATTACCTGAGCAGGTGGATTTCTAATCCTAGAAATAAACATGCTAATTAAGCTACACTACAGAATGACAAGATATTAAGGTCTTCTGAGTCTGGAGAGATTGTTATTCTAATTTACTAGTGGAACTTAATTCTCATTATATTAAAAAGTACTTAATCAACCAAATCTCTTTTAATTAACAAATGCATTTAGGCAGTTTTAGTGTTTCTGCAAATTTCTTCCAAGGGTGTGAGTTTTACAGGGGCACACTTCCTCATCCGTGCATTCACGGTTTGTTTAGTGTCTGTACTTTGCACAGAGCAGAATTGAGTTTCGTTGTCTCTCTGGCAAGGCACTTTTTCCTGTATGCTGTCAATGGGGGTTTTAATTGGAGAATCAAAACTCATATTGCTGGCACTTTCATAGCTACCCTATGCTGCCTTCCTTAAAAGATAAAAAAAAAAATTTCATTAGTAATTGGAATTCATAGTCCCTTCACTGTTTAGGTGAACTGCAGATTTTGTTACTTCCATGACCAAACATTTTGGAAGAAATTAACTGGAAGAACGGGAATAATGGGTGGGATACAAAAGTTCATGTGATAAGTAATGTGAGAAAGAAGCAAAGGAGCAGTGTCATATTTTCAAGCTTAAATATACCTGGTAAGTTTACATTTTCTAAACTAGCAACTCATCAATACATTGCAGTTTTTGGAAGGACACATAAAATACAGAAAATCAGCATGACATTTCTTATTGGGAGAATGAATGCCTTTGTGGAAGAAATGCATTTTTAGGGCGAAAAGACTCAGGAGAAAAATCTCGGCAATGGTTTAGTTTTGTTTCTCATTTGTGTGGGTGTGTGTTTGAGGGAGTGTTACTTTCCTGTCCCTTTTCTTATCCTTATATTTTAGTTGTTACCATAGTAGGCACTTATTTTATATCAGGAGATACTTTAACTACATTAGAATGTGGTAAATATTTAACACAGTTATAAAAACTTAACTCACCTCAGTTTACATTCAATTCGACAGGCATTTATGGAATAATAATTATATTTTTTTAAATAGAGGACTGGTGATACAGAACTATGCCAACTTAAAAAAAATATGATCCCAATTGCTTAGACCCTTGCTACTCAAAGTATGGTCCAAGCACTGGCATTTCTTGGGAATTGCTAGAAATTCAGAATCCTAGGCCCCATTCCTGCCCTCTGAAGCAAAATCTGCATTGTTAACAATATCCTCAGATAAATCAAATGCACACTAAATTTTGAAAAGCACTGTGTTAGAAGACCACAGTCTAAAAAAAGGAAATAATTTCATAAGAAATGCTCTAACAGAGAACAGATACCAGAGGCTAATCATAGAATGTAATTCTGGTTGCAGGGATTCACACTAGGTTTGAATCTGCCCTCTTACTACATTATACTTTCCACAGGATATAGCAGCAGCTTCTAAAGTGTGTCCCTGGTCAAATACGTTTAAGAAACAGTGCATAATGTACACTATAGCTTAGAGATGGCTTGTTCATAATAGTATGTTAAAGATTTTAGCCAGGTGTGGTGGCAGGTGCCTGTTGTCCTGTTTACTCAAGAGGCTGAGGCAGGAAGATTGCTTGAGCCCAGGAGTTGGAGGCTGCATTGAGCTTTGATTATTGCCACTGCATTCCAGCCTGGGCAACAGAGTGAGATCTTGTCTCAAATTAAATAAATACACATTCAGAGAAGTCTTGAAATAAATAAGACTGTTTTACTTAAACCCAGGAATCCACATATAAAGATGAAACTGTTTCTCCTTTGCACAGCAATATTACATTTTTTAGAACCTGCATTTTATGGAACACACTTTGGGAAACACTGCATGTTAAAAGTTTCAACATTTTGCTTATGAGGTTTTTTACTTGAGTTGTTCTGCACTCCATTAACTCCTTTTTATACTGAATACGTTTAACCTTGAATATAAGTTTGAACAAAAAATAAAATTTGGCTCTGACACAATGTATGTAATAATACAGAAATTCTAAGGCAAATTAATTCAACTGTTCTGTTAAAAATTATCCAGATCTGGATAGATAAAGTTGTCTTTGAACAAACAGTATGCTAAAGTCTGGCCTCCACCTATCATTGAAATTAAGCCGGATCCTGCAAGTAAATGAAAGGGATAGTTGGTTAACTATCAATAATGAATAATTCATTGGTGAGATTATGAATAAGAACAATTGTCATGACTAAAATAATGTTTCTGAAACTGACATAGCATTTGAAATAGAATAGTTTATAGATTCAGCTAAGAGAGGGTAGGTATACAGTCTGAGGATGGTAAATTGTTGCAATTTAAAACTTCCTTCAGGGAATAGGTGCATGGTTCTGTCAAATTACAGTAAGGAGTTCTTAAAACTCAGAAATCAAAGGCAATGGAGTCAAAGCATATGCCACAGAATTGATGATTCTCAACTCTTTTAGCTCTTCAATCTGCCATTTGTTTGTTTTGTGGTTGTTTAAAATATATTGTTTTTCTAAAGTGCTTTCCCTCTAATTATAAAAGGAAAGCATGCCCACTAACTTGGGAAATATTTCAAGTATAGAAAATATATTTTAAAAACCAGAATCTCACCCACCTGAGATTCTGAACTATTTGGTTTTATGAAAATGTCTTTGGTTCTGATTTCATTAACCCAGTGATTCTTGTTTGTTTTAAAATATTCACCTGGTCTTACACAATTTCATAAATCTGCTATTCTCTGTGTGGCAGTAATAGCATAACTCCCATGAAAGGTAAACTTTCCTGAGTTAAGAACTCTGACAGGTCTGCACAACTTTCTCACACAAAGACACGTGTCCAGTGTAAAACCATGAGATAGAATTTCCCAAACATGTAGCTACTGTTCTCTTACATTTAAATTTTTTCACTTAAAGAAAAAAAAAGAAGTCTAGCTCAAATGTCATCCTGCAACTTTTTTTTTTTAGATGGAGTCTTGCTCTGTCACCCAGGCTGGAATGCAGTGGCATGACCTCAGCTCACTGCAACCTCCACCTCCTGGGTTCAAGTGATTCTCCTGCCTCAGCCTCCTGGGTAGCTAGGATTACACATGCATGCCATCATGCCTGACTAATTTCTGTAATTTTAGTAGAAACAGCTTTCACCATGTTGGCCAGGCTGGTCTCGAACTCCTGGCCTCAAGTGATCCACCTGCCTAGGCTTCCTAAAGTGCTAGAATTACTGATGTGAGCCACCACGCCCAGCTGCAGCAACTGTCTTCTAAGTAATTCCATAGTTATTGAACCAAAATAGTCATCCAACTCTTAGCAAATTGAATTGGTCATTCCATTACGCCTAACTTGACTCTTCTTGGCATCAAGGTGGCATATGCCATGTGCCTGAGCTGCTTAAGGCACAGTAAATTCTGTTGTATTACAAATAAAATCCAAAAGTTATAAGTTCTTGTTTTTGGAGAGAAAAAGTCATTTCAATTATGCCTATAGTATTTCTTTCAGTACCTTTTCTGATGTATTAAAAATGTACATCTTTGAAAGACATGCAAAATAAAACCTCAGTACTTTCTACATGTGTTTTCTGTGCATACTAAATAATACTGGAGAAAATTACTCATCTAAGACTTTACAGACATGCAAGATAAGTGGAGAATTAAACTCTAGTGAAGAAGCCAATAAGTAATCTAAATAATACTAGTACTCTAAGCGGATAATGTGACTAGATATTGTGATCATTGTGGTCAACATTTGGCTTAAGCAAAACAAAAAGCTTTAGAAAAGTTCACTTTCACTTGGTTAATTTCCTTACTAGATATATGATTGATGAACTCAGTTCACTTTGTGAGAAAAAAATATAATTTCACTCTTCTTGTACTACTAACATAAAGACAGTAATGTCATACAAGAAGAAAAGTGAAGGTGTCACAAATATATCCAGCATGTTATTCTCCATATTTTAGAATAATAAAGTTTTTGAAGTCTTTTGCTTTAATTACCTGACCCACAGAAAAATATTTCCCCCATCTTTATACAGAAATACATAATTATATATGTAATATGCATATATTTATAATGCTATATATAATTATACATAACATATATATACATATAAAATTATTTACAACAGTCAATTGTCTATGTTCTTTTGGAACCCTCCCATGGTGAAGATTGAATAGCTTTTCTTGATAGCCCACTGGAGTGTGTTCTCTGTCAGGACCCCAAAGAGACTCACTACATGCCAGGAAAATCTGTGCTTCTTAATTTTATTTCATTTAATTCTCTCCATACTTACATACCAAATATTTATTAATGCTCTACTGTGTGCCAGGCACTGCAGTAGGGACTGAATATTTTATTATGGACATTTTAGCTCTTAAATTTTTTTTTGATACTTGACTGAAAATTAAACCATTCCATAATTTTCTTTTCAAAAGGCTAAGCAGCATTTACTACTTTCCAGTTGAGTTTAGAAACAATTCCTTTGACCATTTGTATGTTCTTTCCAAAGTCATGTCTTGTATGTTTGCCTCTGTGTGCTTTGAAAGCAATAGTCACAGAACTAGAAAGCAACAGGGAACGCCTTCTTCTACGTTCCCTACTACGGCTTGTGACACTAACTGATCAGCCTATCTTATTTTATTTATTTATTTTTTGAGACGAAGTTTTGCTCTTGTGGCTTACCACAACTTCCACCTCCCGGGTTCAAGTGATTCTCCTGCCTCAGCCTCCCGAGTAGCTGAGATTACAGGTATGTGCCACCACGCCCAGCTAATTTTGTATTTTTATAGAGATGGGGGTTTCTTCATGTTGGTCAGGCTGGTCTCGAACTCCCAACCTCAGGTGATCTGCCCACCTCGGCCTCCCAAAGTGCTGGGAATACAGGCGTGAGCCACCGTGCCTGGCCTGGTCTATCTTCTTTTTAATTTATTTTTACTCATCACATTGCCTAAATGGTGTCAATTTCTGTAAGTTCTGCTTTTAAGCCTGTATATTCTTTATTTTAGAGTGTATACCCACTACAGAGGCAGCAACCATCACATCTATGCAGTAGCAACTTCAGGATTCTATGCAGAAGTATCTCTGGGTGGCCATCTATGTTGAAGGAAAGGCTGGTTAGTGAACACGCCTTAGTGACTGTGAAAATGCTCCTAAATTATCCAATTCTTTAAGCTTTGGTTTTTAGATTTGCTAAATTGGAATATAATACTTATCTCACAGGATTGTAATAAAGTTTAGTGAGATAAATACAATCTCCCTGGCTCATATTATGCGAATCAATAAGTGGTAAGTACTATTAATACTGTGTAGTCCATTAAAATTGAGTGGTAATTCCAGAATATGTTTGGGTATGCATGCTGTTGTCATAACAGATTGAAGATATTAGACAAGATTATTGCCAAATCAATTAAGAGCAATTTAAAAAAAGATTATATGACCTTTATATTTGAAAGCCAGATGCAACAGATTTAGAACTAAATGGTTTTCATATTTGACAAATATTGAAATCTGTTTAGAAGCATCCAACTTTGCTTTGCATTTACTTGTCGTTACTTTTATTTAGTTTTTTATTTTTTAGAGATGGAGTCTCACTCTGTTACCCAGGCTGTAGTGCAGTGGTGACATCATAGCTCACTGCAGCTTCAAACCCTGGCCTCAAGAGATCCTCACACCTCAGCCTCACAAGTAGCTTGGATTACAGGCATAAGCCACCATGCCAGGCTTGTGTGGCAGTTTATTAACACAAATAAATGTTAATATTATAATGTTGCATTTTTCTTCTAAATTTCCAGTTACTGTTACATAATATGATTAAGGAAGAAAATAAGTAAAAGTGATATTATAACAGTCTCATCTTCTGTATGTTTGCTCCTTCATATCTTGATTTTCCTGTTTCATAAAATAGAATGTTTTATTTCCATGTTCCATGGAAAATATAATCCAATTTAGATTGGATTTCTTAAAACTAAGACTGAGCTAAATGTGGTTGGCTACTTCAATTCTAGAAAATGATGATTTTAAAAAACAATAGAGGAGATTAAAGTTAGATACTTTGAAGAAGTTCTCAATTGTTAAGAACTTGAAAATACCATAAAGGCATAAAATTTATTGACTTTGTTTCAACTTAGGGATTGCATAAGAGAATAAAAAGGCTCAAACAATGTCTGTGCAATTGTTGCTCCAAATATGGTCTCTAGACTAGCAGTGCCAGCATAACCTGGGCTCTACCCAGACTGATGACCTTTTTGCAAGATCTTTAGGTGCTCTGCATGCATTATGTACATTACAATCTAAGAAATTCTGCTCTAAACTATACTTCTAGGTTCTTTGTATTAATATGGGGGAAAAAAAGCATGGAGGCTAATTTACCTTCGTATATTCTTATGTTCCTAGTTCCTTACCTGGAAGCTCTTTTCATACTTTGCTAGTTTCAATACACATTCATTTTTCTTGTTGTTTCCTGCATCATAATTTTGTCTTCATTGAAGTATAGCTTGAGCCTTGATTATTTCACTTGAATTCATCTACAGAGGGCAGTTCCCTCCAGGGATCTATAAATCAGGTTTCAACCTCTTTGTCCTTCTAAAAATCCAACCTTTTGAGGAACCATAAATGTTACTAGAGAGTTTATTGAGATAAGTTGTGAACAATAAGAAGTTAGACAAAACTGTGTCTTGGGACAGAGGAATATAAATGAAATATAGTCCCATAATAAGAGGTGAGAGCAGCATGAAGCTCTGTGAATAGGTTGAGGAGACATCAAAGATGGAAAGAAGAGGAACTGTATTGTTTGGTATCAGGTCTGTGTGTACCTGTAACTCATATTATTTCTGAATCTACGCAGTCGACCTGTTTTTACAGCAGAACGTTTGATGCTCCCGGGGGCATATAATCAAGTATGTATGTAGATTCCGTTAAAAGTGCAAAATTTGTCCCTAAAACACTTTTTAAAGAAAGTTGTATCTGCTCTAGTTTCTCTCCACATGGAAACTCAGGTCTTATTTCCTACTATAATGAAAAAAATGAGGGGAAGAAAAGGAGAAAAACCTGGTGCAGATCAGTCTTGGAGGCAAGCTAAGAAAATGTATGGCTTAATGAAGACTTTGCCAGAATATAGAGTCTTTCTGGCTTTCACTCTGGCTCCTTCACTATTGCTCAACATCTGTCATTGCTTCATAAATTCAAATTTTACCAAAAGGAGAAGTAGAGTATGCTATACGTTGCTTGTTTGTTTGTTTGTTTTTTGAGATGGAGTCTGCTCGTCTCTCCCAGGCTGGAGTGCAGTGGTGCAATCTCGACACCTGCAACCTCCACCTCCCAGGTTCAAGTGATTCCCCTGGCTCAGCCTCCTGAGTAGCTGAGATTACAGCTGCCCACCACCATGCCATCGCTAATTTTTGTATTTTTAATAGAGACAGGTTTCACCATGTTGGCCAGGCTGGTCTCACACTCCTGACTTCAAGTGATCTGCACACCTCGGCCTCCCAAAGTGCTGGGATTACAGGCGTGAGCCACCGCGCTTGGCCACTATACTTCTTATATGTCTATTTACCAATGTATTTTTGTTTTCAATACATGTTATGATGGTAGCGTCTCTCCCATGGATGGTTTCTGGGTTGGCCTGAGAGTATATTTGGGCCAAAACAGACAACTAGTGGCATCCATCTTCAGTAAAACTTTTTAAAAAAATTATCTTAGATATTATTATCTTAGATAATAATTATAAAATCTGTGAGAAAATAAAATCTATTTCAACAGTTATTCTATTTAACATTATTTCTGTGCATTAGAGAATCTAAACAAACAATTCCAATATACCTAAAGCAGCCCACCAATGTGATGTCAAGGGGAATTCCAACATAACTGCAATAGAAGAAAAAATGTTTAGTTTCAAAACATGCCCTTTTATTTTTTACTCAAGAAGAAATACTTCTGTTTGGTCAAATCATATTCACCCATCAAAGAGAACGTTTATCCATATTCATGAAATCAGGTAGCCCCAAATTGTATTTCAGTCCTGGTCTAAAAGGTCATTTGTTAAGCCAAACCTTTACAACACCTCCTAGAAATAATGCTATGAATTGCAAGGTTCTCAGGTCAGCTCCCAACATTGATTTTAAGTGATGATCCTAAGGCCATCTTGAATCCTCAATGCCTCGTTCCCTTAGGTATTCCAAACCACTTCAGTCTGAAGTCACTTCTGTCCTGTAGTCATTTGTTAACATTTTCTAAGTGCCATGTGTTAGACCATTAACTCATAACTGTTCTAGGTCTAAAACCTATAGCTCATCTCAGCCCTGAGGATTGAACCACCTATACTCCAAACCCTTTTACAAAAGTCAGTGGCTGTCCAGAAAACATTAAGCCTTAAAGCAAAATACAGCACTTCAGAAGCAGAGTGATGGGGGCAAGGAGTCCAGGGATTCTTTGAGTTACTGAGGGAGGGTTTGTGTCTCTGGAAATTAATACTAAAAGATGAATATACTGGCTTTCTCTAATAGCAGTGAAGCTGAGAAGTTGCAGTTCATTTGGAAATTGTGTGATCAAGAGATCAGGGCACTGAAAATATGACAGTGATTCAAGTTGGTCATAAATAATAATAAACTTTAAATTATAACCCATGGTGGTAATCACTTATATTTTGACTGATACACTTTTAAAAAGTAAGGCAGTATAGTAAGGGAGAAATAAAATATGGTGGATGAGTAAATTTTGAGTGGTTGGGTGAACAAATGGATGAAATAGTCATTTACTGAGTAATCATTATATGCTAGACACATGTGAGACAGTTCCTCCATTTTGTAGAGAAGGAAACTGAAGTGAGAGATGTGACTTGTCCAAGATAACCCCCACAGTAGGAGATAGGACTGGAATTTGTTATCTGTTTTCTTCTGACTCCAAAAAATCACAGGTAGAAATAAAAACCACTTAGTCTAAGAACTGGTATTTGTGTTCAAATAACTATTGTTGGACAGGTGTCTGTGGATCCCAGTTCCCAGTCTGTGATCAGTTTCTGCCCTCAGGGAAGGATTTTGGAGGAAAAATATGTCTTGCAGGGCAAATCTTGTCCAGGTGGTGACAAGTTGAATGTAAAAGGGAAACATCCCTATTTCAATTCAGTTTTAATTAGATCGATCTTGAAAAAGAAAAATGATGTAGGGAAAACCAGGATAAAGTCTATAGTTTCTCAAATAGTAGTATTATACCGATGTTAATTTATTAGTTTTGGCAATTGTACTACGGTTATATAAAATGTTAATATTAGGGGAAGCTGGGTGAAGGGTACATGGGAACTCTCAGTTATATTTTTGTAACTTTTCTGTAACTCTAAAAATTATTTCAAAATAAAACATTTTTAAAAACTCTAAAAAAAAAACTCTCTGGGGAGAGTGTTAGAAAAAAAAAAGAGGCTGGAAGGAGAAATGAAGACCTTTCATCATCAGTCTTTGTCATTTAGCTATCATACAAGAATATGCAGACAACAAAATTCTACTCAGGAAGTGGTTTAGCTCCAACATCTGATTTAATACATTCTCCTTGCTTCTGTTATTTTATTTTGCTTACCAGTTGAAGTGATGGCAACATGAAGAATAGTTACTGAAATAGCATAATCCCAAACCCATTCTTCCGCAACCGGAACAAAAAGCAACCCACAAACAAAGTAGGTGACTTCTGTTGAAACTAAAAGAACTGCAAATAAAAGGAAAAATATAATTATTGGGGATAGAGCAAGTCACATTCTGAAATACAACTAGTGACAAGACCAGGAAAGCTTACTCTGAGAAGAAATTTTGGTAAGAATTTTTTAAATGTTCCATTTCCTGACAATCCTCAAATCTGGATAAAATGATTAATATATTTTATATTTTAATAATTCTTAGATTTGTAGAAAACAACAGATATATATCATTTATGTTTCACATTCTTTGTACTTAACATTTTAGAAGGTGAAATATAATAACGAAATGTTACAATGTAACCAATATGTGCAAATCTGTAATTGGATTGCAAATCTCATTTTAAGATATATTAAAAACTAATAAAAAAAAACAGTTCTGAGTTTTAAGAAATGAAAAAAAAAATAAACAAAATGTAAGAGTTTATCAAACGACACTATTTGTTTGATACCAAGCACTGCCTAACTTGCAAATGAGTTCCTTTGTATCTGTGTAATAAAATGATCTATTCAGATCGTCACTTGGGAAACATAACTGATAACCATGGATGAAAGACAGTCTCATAAATGACAGGTACGGATGGAGACGCTGTTCTAAACACACTGGTTGTGACAGAGTGGTTTACCTGAACATGTATAATGAGCTGGATATTTACAGGTGAGAACCACAAACCTCTAAGAGTCCTGAACACGTGATGGGTCAATCTTCTTCCTCTCGTCTTTGATATGGATCTTTAAGACTATCATGGTTTCAAAAGAGAGATCCATCAAACTATAAAGAGACAGACATATGTGATAAACCACCAAGGTCCCTTTGTAAATGATAACACTTTCCATAAAAATTACCTTTCTTTCTTTTTAAAGCACAGGAAATAAGTGGCATGTTCAGATAATTCAGGAGTAAATACATCTAGGCAGACAAACTCTATATTTTTCAAAGCAAAAAATAAAATAATCACCTTATGTCCTACTGTGCAGAAGTAATTTATTATCCAGCAAGCCAGTGATTGCAGCTGGTAAGCCAGGTACCAAGGAAACAAACCCCAGGTGCAATCTTTTCAAAGACCTCACACTTATTCCTCTTCAATTCTATTTAATTTAACTTAACAGGTTTCAAAAGTTAAATACAGAATTCATAGTAACTCCTTTTCTATTGCACAGGAATCCCTTTGACCAGTGGAGATCAGTTCAGCATGTCCTGCCACCTAATATCAAGGAAAGAACTGTCCTATTGTGTCATATTGACACCATCTCTTTCCATCACATTTCATTCCTCCCTCCCCCACTGGTTTACAGAATCACTACATTATTGTAGGAAAAGAGAGATGCTTCTTTTGTTAGCATTTAGAGATTTGATAGGTTAACGTGCAGCTGCTTGAAGGTACTGATTTTAGTCTCGCACAAGCTATATTCATGTTTATTAATAGAGAATACTTATGCTTTGTTTATGATAGGGCATGACTTAAAGGAAGTAATACAAAATTTGAAGTCAAGATACCAGCTTTTAGTCTCGCCTTTACAGCTTAAAAGTCATAAGACCTTAGCTGGGCACAGTGGCTCACACCTTTAATTCCAGTCTTTGGGAGGCCAAGGTGGGAGGATCACTTAAGGCTGGGAGTTCAACGCCAGCCTGGGTAACATAGCAAGACCCTGTCTCTAAAAGGAATTTTTTAAAAATTAGCCTTGCATAATAGTGTGCCCCATAGTCCTAGCTACTCAGGAGGCTGAGGTGGGAGGATCTCTTGAGTGCAGGAGTTTGAGGTTACAATAAGCTATAATCACATCACTGCACTGCACTCCAGCCTGGGTGACAGAGTGAATCTCTGTCTCTCTCTCTGTCTTTTTTAAAAAAGTTATAAGAACTTGAGCAGGATTTTAACTTCTAGATCAGTCTGTTTTCTTCTCCATAAATTGGAATATGGAGTATTATCTATCTCAAAAAAATTGTTGGGAGTTTTAATGTAAAATGAAAGAAATTTGCAAACTATTCTCTGCAATGCGAAGGACAGATATTAGTAATAGAAATGTTTTAACTGGACTCACGCTTTCCATTGTCCTTGCTAAAACTGATCTCGTGGGCGACAAAATTATTGAAACCTACACAAAACCTGACCGTAATAAATACATGCCAAAGTCTCTGAGATTACTCTTAGATTTTATTAATATCTCTGAGATTAGACAAATATCGATTCTCAGAGAAACAGCTTTGAAAAGTTATGACATTTATTTCCCGAAGCCCAAAATTAAAGATCTAATAGGCCAAGAGTTTATTGATATCTTTGTACAAATGTTTGTGTTTCATGAGAGGAAAGGACAACTGTAAACTCTGCCAGGCATTCTGGGGATCTTCACTGATCCCTGCTATGTAAAAGATCATCACTAATCTCTGCTATGAAAAAAACACAGCCTTCTTCAATAAGCCTATGATATTGTCCTTTCTTTATTGACTGACCCAAAGACTAGAATTAAATAATGATAGTTGAGTTTTAAATCCCTTCCTCTCCCCAAAACACACACATAGCCCATACTCATCTCTTTACTGGGACTATTTTTTTTTAAATCACTGATGGATAGTGTTGGTAAAAACTAGGGAAGTGCCTGAAAGAAAGTTAAGATAAAGTGTTAGACCTCTTGTACCTCAGAATCAAAGTATCTTGTTCTCACATATTTTTCACTACCCAAAATTAAATCAATAATGATACCAAACAAGGATACCCATTTGAGGAGGTTGTTCTAAAGCTTTTTATTTGAATTTAGTAACTCTAACTGACCAAGTTTCCTATACAAATTACATTAGAAATCCAGTTTCATTGGCCTTTAGCAATTTTTCTATATTTGCATATTTGTCCCCCTAAAATATTGTCCAATGGTTTTCTAATGAATTGACCCCCAAAAAGATTGTCCAGTGGTTTTCTAATGATCTCCGAAGATCCCCAGAATGTCCCAGAATGTACTGTCAATTTAAGGAATTGTCAATATAAGTATGTGATTAATTTACCTTTTCATTTTTCTGCTTGTTGATACTTTTTAAGCTTCCATTAATTAATATGTTTTATTTTAGAATAGAAAATAACATTAAAATTTTACTTTTCAAAAATGGGCTACCCACCATGAAGAGCCCCCCAAAAAGTATGTTTTACATATATTCAAGGTACCTAGGTGTGATTATTAACACACATAAAGTTTACAAACATACTAGATATTAATTAATAACTATTCAATAAAAATGCCAAATTTAAGAGAAACTTTGCCTTAGTATATTCTTTCTTATTGTTTTTCTTCTGCAACAAGTTCTACACTATTTTCTGAAGAAAAATAAAACCAAGTAGAAATGTACAAAGTAGAAAGTGAAAGTTCTCTGTCATCCCAGATGGAAGATAACAGTTTGTTGCATAATTCTCCAGATTTCTTATCACTGACACCATGTATTTTACTTTATGCCAGAAAAATGGCATCTATGAAATCTTTTGTTGTATTTAATTTTCTATTTTATATCTCACAAATATTTTTCTACATCAGTACATTAAGTCACTATTCCTCCTTTTCTTTAAAAATATTTAATGAACAAAAATTTACCCTCAGTACCATGAAATGAAAATTTATATAAGAATTCTTTTTCCCTTTATCCACATATTCCATCTTACTCAATCTCCAAGGAATAACAACTTTAAAACTTTTGATGGCACTTTTCCTAATTAATTTTTGAAGTCAGATAAAATACACAGATGACTGTGAGACAGGCCTGATATTTAAATATTTTTTATTAAAAAATTACTTTTAGTGGCATTTAGTTCACTAATTGATAAGTATTTAAAATTAAAACAATTACCTTTGTAATATATGTTGTGCCATGAGGGGTTTGTTTTGAAATCAAATGGTGCCAGGATATCCAATTCATTCACCCTAAAGATGTTGTAGATGAGAACAGTTTACTCTGGTTGAGGCAGTTCATAACTGCACATCAAAGCTTCCCACATTACTATTCACATACAAGAATAAGTCATTCGATTTACCCATGCTGTAGCACATTTAAAAACTGACCGAAATGGGAAGGAATCAGCAATGATGACAATAATCTCTATAGAATCTTTTTCTGACTCAAACACTTTACGCTTCTTGCTAGATTACAAGTTGTGGTGACAATTACAGCAAAATTTCAGCTCAATCATGAGGTGAGAGGGAGAAAAGGTAAGAAGGCAATGTCTGGTTACGAAATGTAAACTCACTTCTGGACCAAGCCAGTAGTTCTTCAGATGTAAAACAGGTCTCACCAAAATGGTGCTGTAAGATATTTTTTGAAATTAAGTGAGCTACTGTTGCAGTTAAGATCCAATAATTAAATGCTAAATACATCCTCTCATGTATATATTTTTGAAACTTAATGTTGAAAAAGTTATAAAATGTCATCTATTATTTGATACTATTTGTATAAAAAGTGTGCTAAGCAGAAAAAAATGAAGTGAGCTAAAAAGAAAAAAAATTAAAACTGGCTGACTGGGATGACAGCCAAATAACATTTTGTCCACATTGCCTTCTTTGTCCAACTAAGTCCCACTTTGTTCATCAAGACTTAATTTTATTTGATGTCTCAGCTAGAATCTTGGTAGTTCCTGCCATCAAACATGGAAGGAGAACTTAATACCCTGGAGAGAGCGGAGATTTAAAATCTGCAAGATACAGGTTCTAATCCTCCTGAGGTTACAACCATGAACTTGGACAAGCCACCTAACCTCTCTGGGCTCCAGTTTCCTCTCTGTAAATTGAAGGGATTAGTCTCTGAGTGCCCTTCCTGTTCTAAAATCTGAGTCTACAAGATATACAACTGGACTTTATACTATGCCCAAGTTTCTAGTTGTGTGCACCCAGCCAACCAGTTAGCTGCCTCCTGAAGCTTTAAGGTCTAATTACTTCAAATTCCTCACCTCTGACTCATGTTAACTACAAACCCTTGATATCCCATGCTCAGAGGATCCTACAGCGTCTTGCCTTCTCCTTGCCCCAGGCATAGCCTCACCATCTCCAGTTTCACGGAAGAGGCTAAGACTGCATATGAGCACCAGATACATCCTCCTCCGTGGGTTTGCCTCCAAGTATGCTGAATAGCATTCTTTCCATTGCAAATATTAGTATCATTATATTTTGATAGTTGCATATTGAAATAGAATTCTTTGCTTGCACAATAGAATTGTATAAGCACTCAATTTCTAGGAAATCATTTGTAAATACACATATCTCAAGGCAACCAATGTATTGGCAACCTAAATCTGTAGAGACAAAATTCAATCATCGCAAGACAAAAACTTACTTGAAAAAATAATGTTTTACATTTACATAGAAATGATACCATTAAAATACATGTATTATCCCATTTTATCCTCATAATAACTCTTTTTTTTTAATTATTCCATTCAACAAATGAAAGCATTGAAGTAGGAGATACACTGTGGTTTGGTTAAGATGATTCAGAAAGTTAGTAAGAACTTGGGTCAGAATGTGAGTCTATTGACTCCCAAAAGTGATTTCCAATATATAAGAAAAATTATTTAAATTGGATGCGGATGATCTTTAAGCTCCTTTCTTGTTCAGACCTGCTCTGATACCAGACCAGGGAGTAATGGGTTCACTTTCTTTCCATGAACTTCCTCCAAAGAGGTAAGAGAAACAGTCCTAACTGGTTCTAACCACTTCATTTCATGATTGTTACTTTTATCATTTTCAGAGATAGAACATTTGCCTATTTTTACTTAAATAATGAAAGTAGGCTGGATGCAGTGGCTCATGCCTGTAATCCCAGCACTTTGGGAGACCGAGGCAGGAGTATCACTTGAGGCCAGGAGTTCAAGACCAGCCTAGGCAACACAGCGAGACCTTGTCTCTACAAAAAATTATAAATAAATAAAAGTAAGAAAATATGCCATTAAAAAATCCATGTCCTCGAATCCATAAAGACATGTGAAATGTTAAATATAAAGCCCTTTCCTATTCAATGTTAGCTTTTTAATTCTGTTTGAAGACAATATGCTACTTACTGAAACATTATGCAGCCCACGCTCAGGGACACATAGTACACAGTGTAGAACAGGATGACACATAGAAGAAGCTTCTGCAAAACAACCTGTGGAGAAAACAGGCGTGAGGTCCAAGAGCCTGGGCTTTTTCACATGGTCTTTGGTAACTAGTTTGACAAAAGATGATGAATGATTAGTAGATAATGTTGGCTAGCCTTGTATTGCTTAAAGACCCAGGGGATGGGAAGGACTTCAAAGTGCACATCCTGGAGCTTCTTCAGCGGTATAATTTTCTTAAGACTCACATGTCTTGGGTCTGCTTTATTCTTCATACCGTGTATTGAAGTCAATTAGTTTTTCTTTTAATTTGAGCATTAATAGCCTCTAGATATTTCTACATGATTGCTTTATTTCATTTCAGTCCAAAATAAGATGAATAACATATAGTCTCTATATTGGTATGTATTTTCAACCATGAAACTTTTCTTATTTCTGTTAATATTAAAATTTAAATAACATTTTAATTTTTTTACACACTCACTTACTATAAAATTTTGCTTGTATAATCCAAGCATGAGGATTGTACTACATACCCAGAAAACCTACAAATACTAAATCTGTGTAAGACATTTGGAACTATTTTTTAATTAAATTATAATTTGTGAGACAATATACTTATTGACAAATTTTACATAGAGATACACTTACTTTTCTTGACAAATTTATAAAACACTACATACGAAAAAAGTATTGCTGCCTGAACAGGTTAGCATCTGACACATTTGCACCAGGGATGAATACAATATACAAATCCATATCACTTACCCTTCATTCACTGGAGCAAACTTCCTAAATACCAATATTTATATTTTAACTTGACAAAATGATTATAAACCTCAGCTGTGATAATATAATTCTTGCCAGTTATAATAATAATGGCAAGAACCACAGTTACTTTGGCACCAACCTTGCACCAACCTATAAAAAGATGAGAACAGGTAAATTCCAAATAATATTAACAAAAAACCCACATAATAACACATTAATTAAACCTCTGCAAGAATTGCCAGAGCAATTTGCTAAAACACAAAAGATGGTCCTGAAATTGACTCTTCCACATCTGAGACCTAAGAAAGAACCACTGCAGATTAATGAGAATCAGATGGATTATTCAACAAATGGTGCCGTGAAAAGTCTAACTTCTAAACAGAAAAATCCCATTAGATTCCAGTCTAGTACCAGACACCACAATAAATTTCAAGCGGATTAAAGGCTTAAATGCCAAGGAATAGGTTGGGAGAAAATATTTGTAATATATATCACAGACAAAGGATTGATACCTATAATGTATAAACTCACACAAATGTTAGAAAAAGATAAACCAATAGAAAAATGAATAAAGTATATAAATAGGCAATTCACTCACATGAAGAAACACTTAAAAAGCCAATAAACAATCAAAAATGTGGCAAACTTCACTATGAATCTTTTCAAAGATATCCTTATGAATATAATAAAGGTTCCAGCATTTCACATGAGAAATGCTCAATTTATTCAGTCTATTCCTATTCTTCCATTTTAGCATCTTAAAGCCATTTTTGCTTAGCCCACACTCCAACACATTAGGATTATTATTAATTTTCTTTGAATGACCAGTTCACCAAACTGATCACATATTTTCACTGGCCTAGGTACAGAAGGAGCCCACAGCCAGAGGCAAGAAGAGAAGGAAGTCAGCAGAGAGCAAACCACAACCAACCAGCTGAATGAACCAGATTTACAGATCCACCAAGAACCTACTGCTTCCAACTATTTTTAAATGGGTGGGATGACAGGCCTAAGAGGGCCATGAGAAAACAGGACTTCAAGGTTCTGGGACCTTCAGGATCTTCCCCCATCCCTTGTTCCCACACCATCCTCAACACCCCCTACTCTTTGCCTATGTCCACCCTCGGCCTCACTCACCAAGTCTCGACTCGCTGCCCCTTATACTCATTCCCACTTCGCCCTCAGGCTCCCACATTCCTTGTCTCTTAATCTCTTCTCCCTTATGATCCACAGTCTCTCTTTCCTTAACCCTTTGTCTCTTCCTGTCCGTGCTTTTCATTCTCTCCCTAAGACCTGCATAGCCTGTGGTTCCATGATAGATGACACAACATGATTTTTAAAAAGGAGTAAAAGGATGTGTGCCAAAGAGACCTTCTTCCCATAGCTGTCTTTCTTTTATCAGAGAATAAAAATCCTTCCTAGAAGCTGCAAACAGACTTCGCATTATGTCTCATTGTCCGCCACAGGGCTGCATGCCCACTTCCCAAATAATCACAGGAGAAGAGTAAATGGGTTTACCCCGGCAGGTTTGGAACTTCACCATGGCAGGTTTAGAACATCGTGACTGAGCTTCCAGGGACAGGAATCTACTGCCTCGACAAAAGAAAAACTGCAGTTCTATGAGCAGGGAGGAAGGAGTTAGGGCAGGAAACTATGTCTTCCTCTTGGAAGTATTCAATATAAAAGCCTTCATTTTGTAGAGAATAGTCTTCAAAGGTCAAAAGAAAATGTGGAGGCATTGCCTGAGTTGAAGGCCCAAACATTGTGCCCGTATATCAACTGGCTCAATTCCTCCCCAACTTCTGGGATGAGAATTTGCTGATGAGAGATGGGTATGTAACTGGGAATACCTTGGAGCTCCTTCAGCACTGTAATTTTCTTGAAAGTCATGTGTCTTTGGGTTTGCTATATTCTTCCTACCATGTATTTAAATCAATTAGTTTTTCTTTTGAGTATCAATCACCTCTAGATATTTCTAGATGATTGCTTTATTTCATTTCTATCCAAAATAAGATAAATAATATATAGTCTCTATATTAGTATGTATTTTCAACCATGAAACTTTTCTTATTTCTGTTAATATTAAAATTTCAATAACATTTTAATTTTTTAGTACATTCACTTACTATAAAATTTTGCTATATAATCCAAACATGAGGATTATACTACATAGCCAGAAAACCTACAAATACTAAATCTGTGTAAGACATTTGTAACTATTCTTTAATTAAACTATAATTCATGAGACAATATATTTTTTGACAAATTTTACATATACACTTGCTTTTCCTGATAAATTTATGAAACACTAAATATAATACCGAAATAATATGTTTTAAAATGATTTGTAAAAAAATATTTTGAAAAGGAAAGTAAAATTTTTGTAAACAATTTTTCTATCTGAATGATACATCTAGATTTTCAAATAATACTTTTCTCATAAGTAAATTCACTTGCTTTTAATATTTTCTTCCTCAAATCTACACCTACAGAGCCTATGGAACTTCACAATTTTCTTTTCTTTTTTTTTGAGATAGTCTCACTCTGTTGCCGAGGCTGGAGCACAGTAGCACCACCTCGGTTCACTGCAGCCTCTGACTCCTGGGTTAGGGCAATTCTCCTGCCTCAGCCTCCGGAGTAGCTAGGATTACAGGCGCCCACCACCACGCTCGGCCAATTTTTTTTTTTTTTTTTTTTTTTTTTTTGATTTTTAGTAGAGACAGGGTTTCACCATGTTGGCCAGGCTGGTCTCAAACTCCTGACCTCAGGGGATCCACCTGTCTTGGCCTCCCAAAGTGCTGGGATTACAGACGTGAGCCACTGCGACCATCCAAGAACTTAACAATTTTCTAAAAATCAATCAGGCCCTCGAATGTAGTAGCTCAAGCATGTAATCCCAGCACTTTGGGAGGCCGAGGTGAGTGGATCATGAAGTCAGGAGTTCGAGACCAGCCTGGCCAACATGGTGAAACCCCGTCTCTACTAAAAAAACAATCAGACCATGAGTTCCTCTGCGGATATCCTTTTATGACCTCACATCATTATCAGGATTTATTCATACATTTTTTCATTTGACGAGTAGTGACTGGGCAGGGTGGCAATGCAAGGTAAACGATGTGGTCCAAGCCATAGAGATGCAGCTGAGCTGTTGTTCTCAAAATACAAGCATCAGACTCACATTAAGCTCCTGTTAACACACAGATTGCAGGGCCCCAGTCCCAGAATTTCTGATGTGGTAAATCTGGGATGGCCTCAGGAATTTGTGTTTATCACAAGTTCCTGATGCTAGGTCAGCTGTACCTATTACCACACTTTGAGAACTACTGATCTAGAGGCAAGAATGAGTGAACAAATGGCTACAATATAAACAGAAGAGGTAGAATTGAGGAGGGTAGAGAGTGCTATAGAAGCCCAAGTGAGACATCAGCAGATAACAGGTGGTGTGTGTGTGTGTGTGTTTGTGTGTGCACGTGGGTGAAGGGGGCACGAACATTTCCCCAGAAAATCTTTGACAACACTTTTTGTAGGTGTTCTTGAGTTAAGGCATCACATATGCATTACCTCGTTTAATCTTTACAAAACTTTCAAGAGGTAGAATCCTTTTTTAGAAGAAAAACGAGGCTCAGAGAGGTCTCGTTACTTTCCAAACATTTGACAATAAATTGTGGAGTTGAGACTCAACCCTTACGCTACTTACGATGAGCTGGGGCAGCAGCAGGGGTTGCTGTAGGCACAAGAAGCGCTTGCAAAGACCTGGGTGAAGTGAAACTTGATGGAGAGGGGTTTTGGTAGGAGAGTTAAAGAGTTGAAGTCAGATGTGAAGGGAAATGTATGCCTTAATGGGAAATTTGCATGTCTCTGAAGCCCCTGGGGAGACTGAAGGATTTAAGAAGCAGTACAGACAAGAGAGGAGCCATTAGGTCGGGAAGGCATTTAAATGGGTTTGCAATGGAAATGGAGAGGAGGACAGATGTGTGAACTATTAAGAAAACGGAATGGACAGCTTGCAGGGGTTAAGGGAGAGGGAGCTGGTGATTCTACCTCCCAATGTTCCAACCCAATTTTGTTGACTAGATGGACAATAAGAGGAGCAGGATCAGTTCTAAATGATTGGAATAGCAATCAGTGATCTAGCCCAGTGCTGTCCAGCAGAAATACAATGCAAGCCACACACGTAATTTAAAAATTTTTAATAGCCACATGTATAAAAACTTTGAAAGGGTAAAATTAATTTTAATATTTACTTAACATAATATATCCATCATATTATGATTTTAACATAAATGAATCATCAAAAAGAGATATTTTATGTTGTTTGTTCATACTATGTCTTAGAAGTACAAGGGGTAGTTTATTTACAAGACAATCTCAGTTCAGACTAGCTTCATGTCAAGTGCTAAATGGCCATGTGTGGCCAGTGGCTGCCACAGTGGACAACACAGTTCTCACCTCTGCCTGTCCTCCGGCCTCATCGCCTCATTCCCTACCCCAGTTGATAGCCTAACTATATTGACTATTTACTGAAGGATTCCTAGTGACAATCACTGTACCCATATTTTCTCATTTTATCCACCCTTCCCTGTACCCCACCACTATATGCACATAGGAAAAACCTTCTGGGTTTGGTTGTCTTTCATTTGCATTTCACAGACCTGGAAACTGAGACAAAGAGAGATTAAGAAACGAATCCCAGCTCATGTGGCCTGTATGTGGCAGTGCTCTAGGCCAGATCTGCTGGATGTTTCCTCTCAACTCTGTACTGTCCTGCCTCCCACCCGGAGGTTCACAATTAAAACATGCTGAATAAGCTTTACTTATTTATTTATTTTGAGATGGAGTCTCTCTTTGTCACCTAGGCTGGAGTGCGTGATCTTGGCTCACTGCAACCTCTGCCTCCCGGGCTCAAGCAATTCTCCTGTCTCTGCCTCTCGAGTAGCTGGGTTTACAGGCGTCTGCCACTACACCCAGCATTTTTTTTTGTATTTTTAGTAGAGATGGGGTTTTACCATGTTGGCCAGGATGGTCTTGAACTCCTGACTGCAAAGTCATCTGCCCGCGTTAGCCTCCCAAATTGCTGGTATTATAAGTGAGTCACTGCGCCCGGCCTGAATAATCAATTCTAGTTCAACACTCTCTTTTTCAAAGTATGAAAACTGCAACTTGGACAATTTGAGTGAATAGGCCAAGGACACACCTTTATTTAGTGGCCAAGTTGAGATTAGGAAAATAATTGTATTGAATTAACAAAGTAAAGGCACTTAATAATGCTGTCCAAACGAGGGAGCATTATTTCATTATGATACAATATTCTTGCTGCACTCTAGGAAAAGCCAATATGTGAGACTCAGAATTTGTAGCAGTCTAGATACTTAGTTACTGCCAAACTTTTTATTATGTTTTTAAATATATTTGGATCCTGAATCAAATAAACTTAAAAAAATTACGACATTTATAAGACATTTGGCTATTTAAACTTGACTAGATACTTAATAAATATTAAAAAATTTTAAGTTTTTAAGATAAGATAATGGTATGGTGTTTTTTTTTTAAGTCCTCATCTTTAAAGATGCATAAGGACATATTTGCAGTTGAAATAATGTAAAGTCTGGGTTAGCTTCAAAATAAAAAGGTAAGAGAATATCCAGAAATGAAGATGAAACAAGATTGAATAGTTGATAATTTTGAAGCTAGATGAGGGATAAATGGGATTCGTTATTACCATTTTATTCAAATTTGCATATGTATACTTTTTTGTTAATAATTTAAATTTTTTTCAATAAATTTATTCAACCATTGAGCATCTTTGCAAACTTTTAAAGTATGCTGTGATTAATACAATGCTGAGGAACATCCCTAGGGGTTGTGGTAAGGGGTAACCTTTGCATAATACCTGTATATGCAAGATGCCAAGCTAGCCACTTTGCAAACCTTATCTCCTTTAATCCTCACAACAACACGACCAGACAGGAAGTATGATCCATCTTTATCACTGGAACACAGAAGCTGGCACTTTGCCTTCTTTGTTCCTCTGGGGGTCAAGGACATACAGTTTCAGGGTAGTTACAGGTACTCTGGCCCATGGAGATGGGGCTGGCATGAAGAGAAGAGGATCACTGAGCAAGTCCGTGGACTCAGCGAAGTCCCAGGGACCAGAGGACATGTTGTTCTGCTGGACTATGCAAGGGCAATGAAGAGGAAGGTAGCTATACCTACTGGCAAGGAGAAACACACCTTCCCCCGTTAACAGCAGGTTAACAGGGCTCTATGAGGGGTGTGTCTGCACCCAGTGCCTCACCTTTCTTTTAGCTCCCTGGTGCCAGCCACAAACCGTTCTAGGTAGCCTTCTCCTGCCTTCTCCAGCTCTTCTCCATACGCACCCCACAACTTGCAATCCAGTCTCAGCCTGTCCCCACCATCACCACCTCACCATCTCCCTCTTTTCTCCCTCAAGATCTAGTGGTCCTCAGGGAGATCCCTGCAGAGGCTATTCTAGCTCTCTCTGGGATTCTTTTCCAGCCTATTGATGGAGCTCATTTTGGAAGCTGAAAAAAACAAATGAGCACCCACAGCATTGAATGTTCTCTTCACTGCATTCCTGCTACACCAAAACTAATTCTCTGGCACAACATCACCTCCAAATGGAAGAACTGGTAGAAAAGGAAAACACAAGAACATTTCACAACATTATCTTGTGTATCTACGAAAGTCACCCCGGGGTCCTGTTATTTCCTTTGTGTTCACTGTCCTCTTTGGTGCTTCAGCCATACTTAAGTACTTCCTATTTCTGGAAAAGTTCAATGCTGTTCCCCCTATCCAGAATTAACAGCTCCTCTCTTTGGAAAACTAACTCCCACTCGTCTGTTCGGGTCTAAACTGATACCTCACTTCCTTCAGGAAGTTTCCCTGACTTCTTATTCTTTATTGTTTGCTCCCTAACACTATCTTCTCTCCAGAAAAAGCCCTCATTAGTCTGAAGATTTATAATATTCAAACACAGATAATTATAAATGCAATTTCTTTATTAAAAAGCTTCCACTTTTTTTCAAACCTATTCTGAAAGTGAAATAAATGTGCACCAGTCTGCAAATTGTGCACATTTATGATGTCATGAATGTTTTCACAAGTTGCTTTCAGAAAACGGTCTGCTGCAACTGATCTTTACATGCTTGTCATCTTTTTTGATCAAAACATTTTGATACCAGCGTTTCTTCCACCGCTCTAAAAAATAACTCATTTTTAATACGGGAAAATTAAGAAAAGACTATGCCTATGTAAAAAAGGATAGAGAAAAGTACCATTAAGGTGCGCTTTTAGAATCTCCCGAAACCATGAACACTGTCTTTGCTAGGGCTAGGCTGGAAGCTGGACAGAATATGAGTGTGTGCAGGAGGCATCCCTAAGGATTCAGAGCTTAAGTGGAGCCTGAGTACTTCAGCAGTGTAACTCACTTGACTGACTTGCCAGTTTCTACACTGGCTTGATGGGGCATAATTCAAAAAGGAAAAGCTCATATTCATTCCACTCTCCTGGAGTTGAGAGCCACCTCTCTTCATTTAGCTCTCAAGTTTTGCTTGTTGTTGCGTTTAATAACACCCTAGTGGGATGTCTTTTACATATTATTTTACGGTTCTGCAAGTAATTGCTAAAAGATGGGTCTACTTTTTCTGCGCTACTTACCTCATTTTATTTAAGAAGAGACTTGGAGGAAGAGATGTGTCCATTTGGCTCTCTAATGTATGTATAGTGTCTGGTGTGGTTCCTGGCACACAGTAGGTATTTAAAGAATGTAAGTTGTTGGATGATTCATTATAGTTTTAGAATTAACAGAAGCATGGCCCTTCAGGATGTTCTGGTTATTTAAGTAGAATCAGTTATGATTGGTCAGTGTCAAGGCCACACTGAACACTACCCTAGATAAAAACGATCTTTGCTGTGCAGTGAGAGGGTAACCAATCAGGAGATAATTATTGAGTGTTGACATTCTGCCCAAAACTGTTTAAGACTTCCTGGGAATAAAAAGGAAGAGGTGAGAAGAGACAAAATAATGATGCAGCAAATAATTAGAACAAGCAAGTATACCCAACATTTATATGACTCTTTAATGTATACTTGTCTCGATTAGCTCACTCATCAAAATAAACATGTGGGTTAGGATTATAGTCACCTCTTTATGGATGGGAAAACAGAGCCCCAGAGAAATTAAGTGATTTTCATAAAGCTAGTCACTGGAAGAGTTATAATTGTATAGAAAATTTATTGTATCTTGGTCAGAAAGTAAGCTTTGTGGTTCTTATTACAGCTAGTGCCTGACTTACGATGGTTCAATTTAACAGTTTTTCAACTTTACAACAGGTTTATTGGTACATATTCCCACTGTAAGTCAAGGAACATCCATAATTGCTGTAAGTAATTGCAAAACTACCTCATAGAAAAGAGAGAATCTAGGCTTCATAAAGATCTAGGCTCTTAGGAACAATCATAATGGTCCATACCCTTCATATTCAATATTTGCTCACATACATGTCCTTTAGGTGTTTCACAAAGGTTATTATTGTTAACCCTGGCAACTGCATCTGCACAAAGCTCTCAGGTGCTACAATGCTAAGACCTACTGAGGATATAGGAACTGGTCTAGATGAGAAACAGAAACCTAGGGCTGTCCTAGTGTTTCCCCTCAGGAGGATTTCTACATGAGACATTCGCAGGTCTGGGTTCCTGAGCAAAATGGGCAAGAGATAAATTTCCAATTATAATGAGCAAATATAATCTTTTACTTCACTAACAATAAAGAAACACACACTAAAACTTCATAGACACTATGGTTCTATCAGGTTAGCAAATATATTTTTCTTTTTTTAAAAAATGAATAACTTGTTCTGGTAAATGAAATGCACACTGTTCTAGACAGCCTTACTAAAGATGACTGGGTATAATGTGTCAAGCTAATGTCACATTATAATACAGATTATCAGTGACAGAAAGTGAAGATAAAATTTCCAAAGAACTTAAGTATGTTTTCCCAGATTCTCACAGGCAGAAACAAGGACATTCTCCTACAATTCAAAACTATTACCAAACACAATAAATCCTACATGGGTATAAAATATTATTTATATAGAGTTTACATTCAGATTTCCTCTATTCTCAAAATCTGAGAATTCTAGAATCAATCATATCTTCATATGTTACATTTGGCTTCATATCTGTTTAGTAACCTACTCTGAATTTGTCTGATGGTTTTCTCATCATTAGATTCTTTGGGGAAGAATTCTACAAAGGTAATATTGTGCATTTCCCATTGTATCTTATGAAAAGACACATAATATGACTTTCATTATTAGTGATGGTCAGTTTGATCACTTGGTAAATGTGATATCTACTAGATCTATTTTCATTGCACTGTTCATCTTTTGTAATTAATAAGTGTACTTGAGACTATATAAATATTCTGTTCCCCCAAAACTTTTTAGTCATCCATTAACATATCTCATCTGAATCAGTTATTTATGTTGGTATTGTAAACTGATGGCTTTATTATTTTATTTTTTCTTCTACATTTTAGTAGATATTCTTCAATAAAGAGATTTCCTTTCTTACCTTTGAACTTACCTATTAATTTATGTATTTATTATTTATTCATTTATTTTTGATAAACTATGGCCTTTTTTATTTTCTATGTACCATAATCTATTAACATCATAATTCCTGTTCATGTTAAAATTATCCCAATTTTGACCAATTTGAGCACCTACCAGACACTACCTGTGTTCTTTCTACATACACCCATTTTTTTGTACTTTCTTGCTTTATGACATTCCAGTGGGATAATGTCTTTTTCATTACTACATTTTCATATACACTTTTGTCTGTTTGTGAACTTCCTATTCACTTCCATTGAGCTATGGATTCATGAATCAATACCACACTGTTTTAATTATAGAAGCTTTATAGTATGTTTTAATATCTGGCAAGGTATTTGATAAAAGGATAGAGCTTGCGTTAAGTGTTCTTACCACACCTGCATGCACACATGTGAAACCATCAAAGGAGCACAAGGAAACTTTATAATGTTTAAAATGAAAATTGTGGAGGTGATGAATATGTCTATTACCTTAATTATGGTGATGGTTTCACAGGTGTTTGTGAATGTTGGAATGTATAAACTTGTATATATTAAATAAGTGCATGTTTTATGTATTGATTTATTCCTCAATAAAATTGCTTAAAAAATATCTAGTAGACTAGTCACCTCTCATTTTTCTTTTCTTTAAGGTTCTTATAGCTATTTTTATTTTTTCATATAAACTTCAAAATCTACTTGACTAGCTCCATAAAAACAACTTTGTTTTATATATATATATATATATATATATATATATATATATATATATTTTAATTGAAACAGAGTCTTGCTCTATTGCCAGGCTGAAGTGCAGTGGCGTGATCCCGGCTCACTGCAACTTCTGTTTTCTGGTTTCAAGCAATTCTCCTGCCTCAGCCTCCCGAGTAGCTGGGACTACAGGTGCGCACCACCACACCCCGCTAATTTTTTGTACTTTTAGTAGAGACGGGGTTTCACCATGTTGACCAGGATGGTCTCGATCTCTTGACCTCGTGATCTGCCCACCTCAGCCTCCCAAAGTGCTGGGATTATAGGCCTGAGCCACTGCGCCCGGCCAACTTTGTTATTTTTATTGAGATTATGCTATATTTATTAAGAAGGGAATAAATTGTAGCCTTGTTATGTTTACGAGTACTATTCAAAAACAAGAAAATTTTCCAAACTTATTAAAGTCCACTTTTGTATCTTTCAGGAGTATATTAATTTTTCTCCACATAAATTCTATACACTTCCTATTAAGCTTATGATTAAATAAATTCTCTATTTGCTACTAATACAACTGAAGTTTCATCTTCCATTACATTATCTAACTAGCTATTGTTTGTATATGGAAAGGCTTCTGATTTTTGTAATTTAATAGTCTATTATCTTACTGATTTTTAAAATTGTTTGTGTTAGTGTTTTCATTGATTGTCTTGGATTTTGCAGATACTCTACAATATCAATGGTAAACAGAGATAGTTTTACTTCTATTTTAATTCATATGGCTCTCATTTATTCCACTCTGATTGAATGGATTAATACTTCTAACATATTTTTTTTAACATATTCCGATCTGATTGAATGGAATAGTACCTCTAACTTTTTTTTTTTTTTTTGAGATGGAGTCTCACTCTACCACCAAGGCTGGAGTGCAATGGTGAGATCTTGGCTCACCACAACATCTGTCTCCCGGGTTCAAGCGATTCTCCTTCCTCAGCCTCCCAAGTAGCTGGGATTACAGGCACATGCCACCATGACTGGCTAATTTTTTGTATTTCTAGTAGAGACGGGGTTTTGCCATGTTGGACAGGCTGGTCTGGAACTCCTGACCTCAAGTGATCCTCTCACTTCAGCCTCCCAAAGTGTTGGGATTACAAGTATGAGCCACTGTGCCCAACCTTAACATACGTTTAGATCATAGTGGAGTTAGTGGACATTCTTGCCTTGTTCTCAGCCTTTCTGTAAATGCCTCTAGTATTCTCCATTAAGTAAAATACCAGCTTTAGGACTGCAGTGTGTGTGTGTGCATGTATTGGTTTATATATATCTGATCAGACGAAAACATCAGTTCTTATTTTTTTAGTGCTTTAATCAGGAATGGCTCAGAAATGATTGCCAATTTTTGTCAAAGGCAATCTTCATAGACGATTAAAGATGAGGGAAGATGATCATATGATTTTCTACTTAGATTTATAAATACCTAAATTATATTAGTAGATTACCTAATATCGAACCTTCCTTACATTTTTGGAATAAATGTCACTTGGTCATGATGTTTTATTTTTATGATGAGTTCTTGGGCTCTGTTTGCTAATACATTTAGATTTTCACTTCTGTATTCATAAGTGAGATTGATCTATATTTTTTGTACTATCTTTATATGGTTTAGGTGACAACATATTTCTTGTTTCATAAAACTTTCTTGTGGCTTTTCTTGTTTTTTTTATACTCAAAAATGATTTAAGTAGCATTGGGAGCAGATGATCTTTGAAAATTTAGGAGAATTTCTCTGTGAAATCTAGGCCTAGTCCTTGTATAATAGCCTTCTCCATTTATTCTGTGAAAACTGGAATCCCTTAGGTGATTTTGTAAAGCAGAATGTCCCCATTGCCTACAATAGCTTCACTCTTCTTTATAGAGTGAGTACCTATATTCTCAAGGTCTGGCTCACTATCATCTTTTCACCCCACCCATCACCACAAGACAGAATCAATATCTATTTTAGTTTACTGCTTCCATAATATTATATGTGACTTATAGATCTGATCACATTTGTATTGTAGCACACTTATTTTGGGAGGTATACATTTCTCCGGCCTCTAAAACCCAGACACTGATTTGATCACATTTAATTCTTCAGCCCCCAAAATATTTGTCAGGCTTTGGTAGGTATTCAATAAATATATTTTGAATAGTAATCATGGACGGAAGGAAAGAAATAATGGAAGACCACTATAGTAGGAACCATAGTCATTTTTTTTTTTTTGAGACAGTCTTTTTCTGTCACTCAGGCTGGAGCGCAGTGACATGATCTCAGCTCACTGCAACCTCCACCTCCGGCTTCAAGGGGTCTCCCAAGTAGCTGGGACTACAGGAGTGCACCACCACACTCAACTAATTTTTATATTTTTAATAGAGATGAGATTTCACCATGTTGACCAGGCTAGTCTCAAACTCCTGATCTAAAGTGATCTGTCCGCCTCGGCCTCCCAAAGAGTTGGGATTACAGACATGAGCCATGGCGCCCAGCCAGAACTATAGTCTGTTAATAAAGTATGTGGACTGTAGGTCAGATACACTGGAGTTTCTCCCCCAGTTCATCACTGGCAAGTGTGTGACACTGGCTGGTTGCTTTCTGAGTTTGGTTCTACTCATCTACAGATAAAGTTTCATAAGGGATTTGAATTCTGAACATGTATAAAATTCTTAAAGTACTGTGTGTGCTCAATAGGTAGTACTTTCTCTCCTCCTTCTCCTCATGAGAAAGCCTGCATTGTAGTTTTTTGGACAATTCCTGGAGAAATCATGAGGTATGACTCTCTCACCTGCAGAATCACAGCAAAGGATCCATCCTACTAATAAGTAGTTCTCTTTGAAATTGCCTGTATGTATGAAACTCTCCAGTTCAGGTGAACAACTCTGAGGATACGCAGGAATGTGTTATGCTTCTGAGATTTTTACAACATTTGTTTTACAGAGGAAAGTTTACATTAGTTGAACATAGTTAGGAAACATGTAGTCTACTGGAGTAGAACACATTGCATTCTGAACAATTTAGCAGTCCTCATACTTGGGCTTTCTTCCCAGTTCTTGTGCTATTTTCCCTGACAGCAAATTAATTAAATGGCCTTTGGCCATGACTCTTTGCTGTGAGTCAGCTTTTCTCTCGTTTAAAGCGTAGAGATAGGGGGGATTTAATTAGCCCAATGCCTGGCACACTGCATGCACTCAGTAAATGTTTGTTGAGTATTCGAGTTATCTCTACATGAAGGTCACTTTTGCTATTACTATTAATTTACGAGCAGATCAGTAATTTTTGTATTGATAATATTGACAGTGAACAAGCACTTAAAAGAAAAGTTAACTCACAACTTAAAGGGATGTATCATGAGAATTCAGATAGTCAACAACCTATTTCGAACATATTCACTATTCTTCTAAAGTTCTAAGGCTGTAATTCTACACATGAAGCTCAGATGATCCTAAGATAGTGAGGAACTGCAGCAACTATCTGGATATTTTCCCTGCAATGAATGTGCGTGTGTGCATGTGTGTGTGTGTGTGTGTGTGTGTGTGTGTGTGTGTATGGGTGTATGTGTATAAGCCCTGACTAAATATAGAGTCCCCATTCTTTGTGTAAGCTACTTAAGAGAAACTAATTTGTCGTTTAATTTTTATCTCTTCAGCAGTTTAATCCCAAATCTATACATAAATTATCAACAGTTTAAAAACCCCTTACAAATACATTTTTAAAAAATACTTTTCCAGAAATAATGTTTTTACTGACCTTGAAAATTTTTCTTAGCTGTTGTCATGCTTAGCATTTCTTACTGATGACATACATGGTGATGATGGCAGTGTGCAGAAAAAGCTTGAGGAAATACACACGGTGCTGATATTTTACTAAAATGAATGTAGCACTCATTCATAATTGTAATTTAATTTTTAAGTAAAAATCTGATTTTCCACTATCATTCCCTTAAGGCTGGCTCGTTACAGGCCCAAAGCCTGTGTGAATTTACACAGCTGCTTTGAGGCTTTGCGTATTTCCTTGTTTCAGATTCTTTGATTTTTTTTTTAAAGGGGTATTTTTACACTGAAGTAAAACACAACTATTAACACTGGCCTCAGGGGAAAAAGAAACTAACAAACCTACAGCTTGAAATGTTCCAATACTTTGCCTTTAAAATTTTGCACACCCTTTAGAAGTTACGAAAATAAAAGCCACCCCCTGGAAAAAAAAAAAAAAGATTGAGAACAAACTGTCATGATTTCAGAAAACGAGAGCAGACGTGCAGGTGTTAATACCAGAGAGCTTACCTCTGAATAAATGGTGCCTTCTAAACAGCCACTATTTACATGTTTTAGAATCCTTTCTTGGGCATGGGTGCCTTTATATTGCCCAATTACCACAAGATGCAAGCCGTGCAGCAGAATGTTTTCAGTATGGTACTCAGCCAAAAGTGAAACAAGTTGCCCACTGACAGAGAGGCCATTTATAGAACATATTCATTTACACCAGTGCTAGGCAGCAACTGAAAGGCAATGCAAAGAAGTAATTTCTCTTTACCTTGCTTGGAGCAACTCTGACCTGGAGAGCCATGTACACATCCTACGTCAAGGAGGTGATGAAAGCCCCAGTCCTTACAGCGATGACATCTGGAAGAAGACACAATTGTCACTGTGAGCTTTTCAATTACTCCTGGAGACTAAGTGTGAGACGCAGTAGTGCAGGATGATTGGATTACGCAAAACGAGACAGATGCCATCTGTAAGCCACGCGTAAGCTGCTGAGTGCCAAAATGAACATCCTTATTAAACGACTGAGTTCTCCTACCATTTGTAGTTTGGTCAGATTTGAAAGATGAGTTGATTGTTTTTAGATAGTGCTGCAAATAGGCAGGGACTTGGAATCCTCTCTGGCTGTATGAGTAATTACTGTCTCATACTTAAATTAGAAACATGGGTTTTCAGTTAGGTCTTGAGAGTGTTTCCAAAGGCGGCTGCTGCATTCATGTTGAAACATGGTCTGCCCTCTCTGTTTCACTCACAAGGCCCACAGAGTTCTGAGAAAGAAATCATCAGTTCCCTTCACATCATGGCTAAGAAATGGAAAAATTCTGACTTTTTGTTAGGAAACAAAGGGGTTCCCATACTCTAAAATAATGGCCACAATACAGTCGGTGGAACGTTTTCAAGAACTGACAGGAGGCAGTGTTGGAGCACTAAGTCTCTCTGTGCCCCGAGGCTTCAGAATGAATCCTTCATTTACAATTCATTCTCTCATCTTTTTACTGGCACCAACTCTATTATTACTTTTATTTTAATTTTTAATTGCTGTGATTACATAGTAGGTGTATATATTTATGGGGTATATGAAATATTTTGATACAGTCATATAATAATGTAATGATCACATCAAGGTAAGTGGAGTTTCCATCACTTCAAGCATTTATCCTTTGTGTTACAAACAATTCAATTATATCCTTTTAGTTATTTTTAATTGTAAAATTAAATTGTTATTGACTATAGTCACTCCGTTGTGCTATCAAATACTAGATCATATACATTCTTTCTAACTCTTTTTTGTAGGCGTTAACCGTCCCCACTCTCCCCCTACCCTCCCACTACCCTTCTCAGCCTCTGGTAACCATTCTTCTACTTTCCATCTCCAACAGTTCCATTGTTTTAAGTTTTAGCTGCCACAAATAGGTGGGAACATGCAAAGTTTGTCGTTCTGTGCCTGGCTTATTTCACTTAACATAAAGACCTTCAGTTCCATCCATATTGTTGCAAATGACAGAATCTCATTCTTTGGCTGAATAGTACTCCATTCTATACCTGTACCGCAGTTCTTTATCCACTTACCTGTTGATGGACACTTAGGTTGTTTCTTAATCTTGGATATTGTGAAACATGCTGCAGTATACATGGGCATGCAGATACCTCCTCAATAGACTGATTTCCATTCTGTGGGGTATATACCCAGCAGTGGGGTTGCTGGACCATATGACAGTCCTATCTGTGCTCCTTCAAGGAACCTCCAAACTGTTCTCCATAGTGGCTGTACTAGTTTACATTCCCACCAACAGTGTATGAGGGTTTCCTTTTCTCCAATAACAAATAACCAGCATTGGTTATTGCCTGTCTTTGCATAAAAACCGTTTTACCTGGGGTGAGGTGATATCTCTCTGTAGTTTTGATTTGCATTCCTCTGATGACATATGTTGAGCACCTTCTCATATATCTGTTTGCCATTTGCGTGTCTTCTTCTGAGAAATGTCTATTCAGAGATTTTGACCATGGTAAAATCATATTATTAGACTTTTTTCTATAGAATTGTTTGAGCTCCTTATACATTCTGGTTATTAATCCCTTGTTAGATGGGTAGTTGGCAAATATCATTTTCCCATTCTGCAGATTGGTGTCTTCACTTTGTTGATTAATTCCTTTGCTATGGCACCAAGTTTAGATGGGAACTTAGCTGTGCACTGTAATCCTTTTTCCATTACAGCATCTTCTTAACCTCTATAAAGAGCACATTCTGCAATACCTACCTGCATACCAAAAGCAAAGGTGAAAACCATGCCTTGAGCAAGTCCAGGCCTTCATAGTTTTCATCTGAATATGTTATTGAATTTGACATTCATAATGCATATTAATAAAACTATCAATGCCCTTTTATTAATATAACTTAGATAATTTCTTTATTATGCAATTACCCTGTTTTCTGCTTATATTTTGAGTTCTTGCAGAGAAAGACTTTTCTGCCTGCTAGTAACATTGTAACAGCTCTCAGTGTCTTCTTCAGATTTTGGTACCTGGTGGACCCTCAGTAAATGAAGATTGTCCAAATCCCATGCCCTACCCTATTTGTAACAGTGATAAGCCAAACTTTCACCTTAAAGAGGGCAGGCGGAGGCCGGGTGCAGTGGCTCATGCTTGTAATCCCAGCACTTTGGGAGGCTGAGGTGGGCAGGTCACGAGGTCAGGAGTTCGAGACCAGCCTGGCCAACATAGTGAAACCCTGTCTCTACTAAAAATGCAAAAAATTAGCTGGGCATGGTGGCGGGCACCTGTAATCCCAGCAACTTGGGAGGCTTAGGCAGGAGAATCGCTTGAGCCTGGGAGGTAGAGGTTGCAGTGAGCCGACATCGTACTATTCCACTTCAGCCCCAGGTGACAGTGCAAGACTCCGTCTCAAAATAGATAAATAAATAAAGAGGGCAGGTGGAGCTTCCTGGGAGTCAGAGCGTAGCATAAAGCAGAGGACTTGTGCCTGACTCACTCTACTCCCAACAGAGTGCTTTGTGCACAACTCAGATGCCTTCTGAATTACTCAGGTAAACAGTAACCACCCAAAAACTATCCTCCCAGGAAGTTGGCACCATACATAGAGAACCAATACTCCAGCAACTCTACTGGATAAAATACTGACAAATACTAATTTTCTACAATTACATAGGAAAAATATTTGATGGCCAATAGTCTAATGGGTAGAGATTGTGTGTGTATGTATATTTACGTCTATAATAAGCATCTTTTTTTTTTTTATCAGAGGCTCCACACAGGATTTAAGCATCAGCTTTTGAACTACTACTGTGATCTATTGTGAGGATAAGGCATGAGGCATATGCATACACATTAAGCAACTCCAGTTCTGATTTCTAAGTCTGTCATTAGACTGGTGAAATATTTATCTGTGTACATTTTATATGTATATGTGTGTATATATATTGTGTGTACGTATATTCATTCAGCTCATACTTAAGGTAAAGAATAAAATACACAAAACTCTTCACAATCTTGAGTTCTGAATTGTGCTCCTTGATATTTCAACATGTTTTAAATTATTTTCAGTCCTGTTGTATAATCTGTACCCAGAGTTCTTCTTTGCTAAAACCTGACTCAGCTACTTCCTTCATGATGAAGACATTCAGAAACTTCAGGACACTAAAGAAACATTTTCAAGATAGTAGCACATAATTTAAAGTTTCTCCTTGATAAAATCAAAGGAGAAAATGAGCTCAGATCCACAATTACTAATCCAAATCATCAGGGCCAGATAGGTTTCCAATGTCAGAAAATTTTGAATTTTAGTCAGATACTAGTAGCCTTATAGTATATTATACCACATGTCCAAGTGATCTAGAGCCTCCCTCTATAGTCAAACATTGTTTGAGCAGCAAAATGTATAAATATTTGCCACAAGTGGGATAAATAAAAACTAAATAATTTTGTCAGTTTGGTTTCATCACCAAATTCATTAAGATCTGGTAATATATTTTGTCACCCTAGGATTATAAAAACAGTTTTCACAGATTTTTAGATTTCCCAATTCACAAAAGTAGTGGACAAATATAGATTAATTATAATAATCTACAGATTGGCATTGATAATAGGACTCTTGCTAAATTAAACTAAATTCGGCCTAAAGCAGCCTCTGTACAGAACAAACTTCAGACTAACTTAAGAACATATGCTTAAAACAAGTTGCTGAGCCTCAGCCAATCACAGCAGCTGAGCTGTGGCCAATCACAGACTGCCAACCCATCAGAGCATGTCTATATCAGGCAAATGCTGAGCTGTAACCAATCAAACTGTTTCTGCATGTTATTTCCTTTTCCCATCTAATAGTGCCTGCTGATGTTGGGTAGAGTTCTCTGAAACTCTCCTGGTTCTGAGGGCTGCCCAATACATGAATTATTCTTTCCTCAAATAAACTCTGCTAAATTTAAATTATCTAAAGATTTTCTTTTAAACCTGTAAATATAATTTTAAGTGAGGTGGTAAAAATAAAGATGCTGTGTTGACAAAGTCAGTTTGTCCCCAATAAATTAAAAAGTAAAATTTATTTGCCCCCAGTGCCAGAACGAAATAAGAGATTTCCTGTGATGCTTTCTGCTCCATTACAGCTGGCTTTGCTTTGGAAGTCTGACGGTGTATATTTTTAGTTTTACTGATTCTCTCTAACCCATTTCTTCCCTTCAGGGCCTTCTACCACATCTATTGTTCCCTGCCTTTTTGAAATTGAATTATTCCATGGGATATCACTAAATCACACAAATATTAAGAAAAAATTGACTCTATTTTATTTCAGGGAGCCATGAAAATACTGGTCAAAGTTGGGGTAATTTTTTCATCTGTTTACAGCCTTCATGGAATTTCCTTTTGGTTTAGGTCCATGTTAAAGCAAAGATACATGTATACACACATGAGCACACACCGATCTCACTGCTTCATATTGAGTAATAAATTGTGTCTTGAACGATAAAGGCACAATAAGGAGCAGTGCCCTATATGGTAATGAATGGCACAGCATCAAAAAACAGTTGGCATGGATGACTAGGTATGAATATCCAAACCATTATTAGGTAGTAGTTTCCCATAAACCTAAACCAAGGTTCCTAATGACTGCAAATGTGGACGCTTGAGTCTTAGTATCTCATTTTACCTACTTTTAAGCAAGTTGACCATGTGCTGCATCTTTCCATAGGTAGTAGAGGGTAAAGGATCATCATTAAGAGGATATAGAAAAGATCTGGTGATATACATTGTATCAAGTTGAATTAATATTGGAAAGAAACATACAAGTTAGAGCAATCCAGTCCAGTGATCACAGAGTAAAAATGAATATTGAAAGACAAAGTTAGGGCCCTAATTGAAAGAATATGAATTGTATCTTCAATAGGAAGAGAAAATAGAGGTCATTCAGTTAAGAGAAATACAAAGTACAAAGGAAGTGAGATCCACTTTGCTGGAGAATGAGGAGTAAGACTAATGCAGGGGTGGAATGTTGACTGGTGAAGGCCTCAAAGGACAAAAGGAGCATTGTGTTTTGGTTCAAAACAGCACTGTTCTTGAGTAGCAGCATGGAAGACGAAATCAGCATATGTGAAAAATTATTTTAACAGCAATATAGGATAGGAGACTACGAAGTGGATATACATTGCCTTATTGAAAAGGATTGAGGTTTGACTTTGGGGCCTAGAATAACTGAGAAAAATTAGATTTTTAAGAATGCCTTCAAAGGACAGTCTTCTGGATGACTGAAGAAGGGAGAATAAGGAAGAACAAAAATAACTTCAAGATTTTGATGCCAGCAAATTAAGGGGATTACGGTGCTATTGATAAGACTAGGTTAGCAAAACAGGAAATGAGAAGAAAACTGTGGGATTCAACACCTTAACTTTCAGGTTCAGTCCATACTTCCGTGGGCATCTGAATTACCTGGAGACTTTCTACGACACAGGTGGAAGGGCCTCAAACCAGAGTTTCCGATTCATTTGTTTGCACTTCTGAGTACCATATTTTGAGAAGCACTTATTTAAAGTCTTCTAAGACAATTAATGATGGTTGAAGGTGGAGATGGAGGTCTGAGCCAACGACATAAGTATGAGAATTTTCTATACCCAGGCTATTGTTGAAATTTTGTTCTGGAAATTTCTGACTTACAGTACTTTCTATCATTTTGATACCTTCCATCAACTGTTTCCGTAATTGTATGCTCACACTGAAGTGAAACGAATGCTCATTCTTGGCAGTTGGGAGTAAAAGAGACTGAAAGTTTAAGAAATAAAAACATTCTGAAAATAGATAATGAGTGTGTAAGGGAAGATCAGAGTGTCGCTTTTGAAGGATGCAACAGAAAGAGAACCAGGAGGGAACTGCAATCAGACGTTATGTGATAATGGGAAAAAGACTCTAGGTACTTGACAATCTACTCTAGAAATTTCTTCTCACTCTCTGCAAAGATGCAAAAAGGTGGAAATTTAAAAGGAAAAGTTAATAAGTCTGCTTTGTATTTTAATTATTGTCAAGTACCCAGGTGCTTAAGTGAAGAGTTTCATGTACATATAAATTACTTCTGTGCCCTAGCATATTTGTAGAAATCTAAATGAGATGTTGTTCCATTTAAAATTTAAATAACTCCCTTGAGAAAATGCCAACCAGACTGCTTCAACTAGAAGCCAATGCATAAACATGTATTTGTTATTTACTTGTTAATGTGTTCAGTATCTTGATGTATTCTGGTGGGGTTTTTTTTTTTTGCATGAAAACTGAAGTCTTCTGTAATGTAATTTGATGACCCTAAAATGATGTTTAGAAAAGTAAGCAAACAATATTGTGGTAGATGCAGTCTATACCATTTATACAAAGGCTTCCCCAACCCCTTCAGAAATAACGGTTACAAAGTGATACCCCACTGTTCCCAAAGGGCTCAGATGCGTCTGAGCTTACACTTTTTACAAAATGGCAGGTTCAGATCCCTGCACCTCACTTTTTAAAGGATGATTCAGTGGAGGGGAGTTCGCTAGAGACTCCAGATCCCAGAGGTGATTAAGGGGCAAATTTGGCTTTGTTTAGCAGGCTCAAGATGAGTGTGTCAGCTTTGGTTCTGGCAAGGCAGCTGCTGGCAGAAATGTTCAGACATTTCACATTCTCTATATCCTGATTGGAACTTACCTCTTATAAGAATGATTTGAAGTTAAAACTAAGTTGGGGAAAGTTCAAGCAATCCTTAATACTTGAAAATATGCAGCTTCCAGGCGCCGACTGGGGAAAAATTTGACTAAAGCCAGATAATATGTATATGTATATGATGCCCGTAGGGTTTCTTGGACATAAAATTGTTTTTTGAAAACAACAATATGATGAGTTAAGAGTGAATGAATCAGAAACATACGGATTAAATTTTCCCTGAAATTTGCATGGATTTGGAAGTCATGGAGAAAAGGGCACTTGGCAAGATGCATTTGGGATTTTACTGAACCAAGAACATTTGAGAAATTATCTGAGGTTCTTGGGTGGGTGCAAAACTGTGCCAATTTTTTTTTCATTTTTACGAACAGCTTTAAACTAAAAAAAGAAATAAAAGTCACCTAATTATAATTTAATGAAGACGTGGAATACTGCTTGTACAGCAACTACCAAGCTTCACGGATAAGCACGGGTTTTCTAAGGGATAGAGCTGAGGGCATTTAAGCACAAAGATAAATCAAATATGACCATTAGTTTCACAAACTACAAAGAAATGCTCAATGCCCAAAGATACAGCCGGAGTACAACCTGATGCTGTGGAGAAAATGTTTCATTTGCTGGCCACTTTTTTCCCTCAACCTAAATGAAACGAAAATAAACAACAACAATAACTAAAATATCACTTTAAGAAAAACACACAGTGATGCTTATGTGTATGCATTATTAGGGTTTTTGTTTGTTTTAGTATACAACATGTCTACAGCATGATACATTTGGGGATGTGACCACGGGGAGGGCCTTCTGGGACTTCTAGAATCAGGTAAGACAGAGCCAGGTTTATACTAATTTTGGTGTTTTAGCAAGTAAAAATAAGCTTCAAGTTGCTTTATAAGCATGTACAAGGTTATTAACAAAATGATATATGAAGAAAACATATACTTTTTAAAAACCTCAGTTCTATTGTTTTTATTGTACTAAATATTGTTCAGCACTAGCAAAGATCTTAGTTTAACATTTTTCCCATGCCTTTTTTTTCTGGTGGATCAAAAACTAGCATCCTATTCACATAGGATTCTATTCAATGACTATATTCATGTAATAGCTTAGAAAGTAGCTATAAAGAGATTTTCTAAATAGTCACTTTTTAGTGTTTAGTTGAAAAGGAAGGTAGGGAAGAGGAATGGAATACATGGTGAGAGCTTTTATAGGGTTGGATAAGTATGAAAATCTTTGTAGTATTAATCCATGGATCTAAAATTTAAGCATAAAATGGACATATGCAAGAATATCAGAAACCTCAACTTACTCTGAATTTGCTCTTGATCCTGGGTAAGTGAATTCACTGTTTTTACTTTACAGTTGGGTTCTACTTCTCAAAAGGAAGGTTCATTTGAGCAGAAAACCTATCATAAACACTTCTAGCTAATAAGCTAATAATAGGAGCAGTTTTTAAGCGAAATCTGAGCTGAACTGGGGAGTCATTTATAGATCCTGTTAGGTGTGCATATTTTCACTTGGGCAAACTAAATTAGCTGTAGAAATAACATTTAAAATATTTGAAAGTCAGCCTCTTGGATTTTTACCTCTGGCAATATCCTGTCAATGCAGGGAAGGATAACTTGGAGAGGGTAAACAGCCATGCGCAAGTGAATGGGTTTACTCAGAAAATGGCAAGAAACCCAAGATATGGATGTTTGATTTCTATAAGTTTTTATTTAGAGAAAATATCATATCTATCCGAAGGAGATAGGCCTTCATGTTGGCAGACAGGAAGTCCTCAGACCTCTGTGAATTTCCAAATTTGAATCCCACCATTAAACACTATTTTCTTACAAAACAAAAGCAAAACCACAAGTGAAGATCTATGCACCTCTTTAGACACATGGTGATTTATCTCTCTCACCTACAAGTACATTTTTACTGGCTCTGATATTTGCTGTATCAATTTTTCAATCTGCTTTTACTTATTTTCATGCAGAACACACAAGGGAGCTCAGTTGTCTCATAGAGTGGAGCCATTGTAAAACAATTCAATAGATCATAGAGTTCTATTTTTATGGCTAAAAGCCATTAATTTCTTATACTAGTTACTTCGTCTTCCCTTCCATCTTTGGCCTTAACAATTGTCTTTCTTTCCAGGGCCTGTTTTTTAAATAAGAGCAATTTTGTCTCATTACCAGATTGACTGCATGTGCTGTATTACGGAGGGAAAAGAAACTGCTCCAGCGTGTGGCCATTGAATGAATGAATGAATGAATGCACTCTCACCTTAGTGAGGTGATCAATTCTTATGGATAAGCTCCAGAGCATATGGAACTCAAACTTGAGCCTCAGCCTGAGACTCACTTCCTTCAGGGTGTTTTTCAATACTCTTTCCCATCCCAACTCATTCGCCTTAGTTAGTGCATCTACCTGTGTGTTTCTATGGCACCTTGCACATTGCCCATCATAGCTCTTGTCACTTTCCACCTTGATTGCCTATTTACTTATCTTTATACCCTCCAGACTATAAAACCTATGAAGGCAGGTATTGTGTCTAACCTGGATTATTAATTTCTATGATATAAGCACACAGAAAATGCCCAACACACACACACACATGCACACACATGCATATATATGTATATACAGACACACACATCCATACATATGTTAACAGATGAATAAATGGATCATGGGCTACATTCAGATATATACAGTCCTTTATTTTAAGTGGAATACGGTACCTACTAAGGACTATGTACATTTGAAAGTGTGAAAACATGAATAGTAGATTAGCAAGAATGTGCAAAAGTTCAACAACAAACTTAAACGTGATAGATTTCCAGACCAGAGAGATTTCAAAAACATTTTTAAGTGTATTTTTTCTTAAAGAAACCATACATTCCCTCATTTTACACAACCTTCAGTTTTCTCTCATTCCTTAGCATTGAATATACTGTTGACTGCTTTAGATCTATTTAACAGACAAACCAATTGAAGCTAAAAATTGTCCTTTTCAGCATGCCTAATGATATCCATCTTTGTCTTGAGATATCACTTTTATGAAACCCACAGTTTTTATCATTAATACCAACATTTTCATTTTTCCAATTCTTATTGTTTTACAAAACAAGAAGAGAAAGGGCAGTAAAGACTAAAATGAGTGTATAAACAGAGCTATGCAGGCCAGAAAGGTGACAGTGCCAAAAGAGCTGAGGTTTGGCAGACAGCTTCCCCACATGCAATCCATCAAGTTGCTCTGGCCCTTCCTCCAAAGTGTACCTTGCATATATCAGCTTCTCTCATTTTCTATTACTATCTCCATGGTCAGGCCACAATCATCCTTCCCTGCACTACTCTATCAGTCTCCTAACAACTCTCTGCGTTTACTTTTGCCACTAGGTAATAACCATCTACCACAAAGCAGCCAGAAGCAGTTTAATATGTAAGTCAAATCACTGGTTTAAAATGTTCATTGGCTTCTTAGTGCTTTTTTTTTTTAAAGGTTCTAATTTTTTATTCTATCATAGAAAGTTCTCCCTGCCTGGACTGGTTGAATTACCTGACCTCATTTGACAAGTATACTTTCCTCCTATTGCACACTTCTGTATACATTTCTTCCACCCACTGGCCTTCGTTGCATCCCAAGTATGGCAAACTGTTTTCCACCTTGTGTGGCCTTTACTCTCTGTTCCTGCTGTCTGATGCTCTTCCTCTCATCTCTGTCACCTCTTCCAAATCTCAGGTTATCTGTCCTCTTAAGCAGCCATCCAGTGACACCAACGTACCATTCTATTTTGCATCTCTGCACAGAGCTTATTGCTCTTTAATAATTTTCTTCTTGTTTGTTTATTGTCACTTTCCCCAAAAGAATGAAGCCCTTTGAGAGTAGGGGCCTTATGGCTCTTGGAGGATGTTGAAGCTCTTGGTTAATGGGTAGTTCTCTTATTTATTTTTTTTTTTTAACAAATCAAAAGCTGATTACATCCTTCACAGGAAAATTATGTCAGGGAGATACCAAAAGCTAACAAACTCCCTTTGTCCATGAGATTGCTTTTTTTCTGAATACACAGGCCAATTGGAAAGATTGAATGCGTTATGAGGTACTGCAAAAATCCCTGCACACATAGAAAAGGGTGATGTGGGTGGAATCAAAGAGCACAAAGTGTGAAAACACTTAACACAGTCCCCAACGCATATTAGGCACCAAAAACTGTTCATTGGTTTAGATATTTATCACTTATTATTTGTTAATCCCTTAATTTATTCACTCACCAGGTCTAGTTCACCAATCCCAAAAGGAGCTGCAGTTATCGATTATAAAATGTACTTCTTATCCCTCTCTACATGCCATCAGAGAAGAATAAGAAGTAAATCCACCAAAGTAGTTAAAGTCTAGAAAAGCTGGACCTGGAACTGGCTGCTTTGCAGCCTTGCAGTGTTAAATAGCAACAAAACCAACAAGAAACATTAATGGCTCAGCACTGAATACACTCAACATAGAAATTTTTCTAAGAGAAATTTGATAGATGATTGCTGGACAACTAAGCATGTGCTTGATCTTAGAATCACTATTAATTTTCAATTCCCTTAAAAGTGAGAATTAATTCATAAATTTGCTAACTATGAAGATCTTTAAATATTATTCTAGTTATCTGAAAAGTTGATGGCATAAAGTAATGATTTATTATGTCCATAAATTCTAGGTTGAGAATTCAAGAAGGGCACTGTTGGTTAGTTCTCACTTAGGGCTTGCTTGTAGTTACAGTCAGATGTTGATTGGGGTGACTGTCATCTGAAGGCTTTGGGGCTTAAGGCCCCTCTGCCAAGGTACCTCCCTTACAGGTGTGGGAAGTTGATCAGATGCTCCAGTTTTCCTCTTCAAGAAGCCGCTTTAGAGCCCTCATACTCTGGTGGCTATCTTCCCCCAGAGACAGCAATCGAAGAGATCAAGGCGATAGATACAATACCTTTTACACCCCTGAGACTCATATACAATCACTTTTGGACTCTCTTAGTTACACAGGGCCAGCCTTGATTCATTGACTAAATCCAGAAGTGACTGACTATATAAGGGTGTCAGTCATCGGGGGTCATTTTGGAGGCTAACAAAAATATCGTTAAATATTAACATTTTGGTAGAGAGTATGGTTAGAAGACTCATGAAGACCAGACAAGGATTTTTCCATCACAAAAGTTAAGAGAAATGGATTGATTATAGCAATCAGTAATATGAATATAGTTTTAAATAAAATGCATAATTATAGCATATTCATAAAAAACATAAAATTATTTTCATCACTGAATGTTCTATATATCTTTGTAGACAGGATCATTCACTGATTCATTTATCCAAACATTCATTTCACTAAAATGTATTGAATAACTGCTATATACATGGTCTTGTGAAAAAGTATAAATTTTGACATCCTCTTTTCAAATGTAACATAGTTCAATAATGGCATTGGCTGTTTGACCAATAAATTATAGAAAAAACAACTCTCTACATTGATTGCTGCTTTAAAAAAATTCCAAAACATTTTGGACTATTTAGTCCCATTTCCTGATAGTTTTCCACTGTTCCTTCCAATGCAAACCCACAGTCGGCACCAGGGATGGGGGTAGGAACCTTAAAACTTGATTTGGTTAACCATTCGTTTCAATGTAAAGCTTGTCTTTTATTTAAAGGTGTATATGAGCACACATGCACGTGCACATGCAAAACATACATCCTACATACATATGCCCATTGCCTTAGCCTATTGATATGGCAATAAGTTATGCAGCTGAATTTTGATACTAAGGTTCTTCTCTCTGAAAATCAAGTCCAAATGATCTAAAACAAGCTGACACTAAGAATGAGAGAACAGGTTTTACCAAATTTAGACCCACTCAACGTTTCACGGAATCTAAGTTTAGAATACACTACATTTTCCAGCTCTTTCTGGGTTTTGCTTTGCCTAGCACTAGGGAGTGCATCTTTCCAGCAATTTTAAAGAAGGAGGAAGAGCAGTTGCAGCTCGAGAAATAACTTCTGAAATGTTTCGAAAATAAAAAGGGTAGAGAAAACAACACCTATCAAGTTATCATACTTGATTGTTAACTCTGGACGTTTCTCTAGAATTCAGTTATCCCTAGGGCATGGAAAGTTTCAAATGGATGATAAGAAGGAGATGTTAGGTGAAGGTCTTTTGAGTTTGAAAAAACCTGAAGTATTTGAGAAGTATCTGGAAATAAATGAATCTAAACTATCACTGGACTTATAATAGATACTGTTGCAATTTACCAGCACATTTAAAACTCAAAACAACTTCTTCCAGGTTCCTAAAAACAAAATAATCAATGGTCACTGATGAAAAATCATATTATTTATTCATTCACTGCTTTCTAGTATTTCAGTGTTTGCTACTGTCCAGCCTCATCTTGATTATGTTTTAAAAACCAAACATTTTCTTACAGCTGTGAATTAGCTCAAACAGTACAATGCAGTTACCATACTGTGCTTCAACTGCTAAACCTATCATGTCACAGCACTAAAATGATTCATTTAAAAAATCAAGATTTTAAAAATATTTGTTGATTAAAATGTACCACTAGAAAGTTATTAAATGTCTTATAATGGAAGTGAAATGTATATAAGTATGAGTAAAAAGGCAAGTCACTAGTATGAGATGGAAACTAAGATTTTCATGGTAAAATACCAGCATGTATGTACTTGTATAGTGTATACTTCTAAACAAAGAAGGCTTATAAAAGTAAATGCATTAAGGCCAAGTGCAGTGGCTTGCGCCTGTAATCCCAGCACTTTGGGAGCCGAGGTGGGAGGATTGCTTGAGTTCAAGACCAGTCTGGGCAACATAGCGAGACCCCATCTCTATAAAAAAACAAAAACAGAAAGGAAATGCATTATATAGAAAATTGATAGTTTATCATAAACCTACAGGGAAGAAACCTAGATTTTGTAGTTTTGATATTTTGTACATTAATACATTACAAACATGAAGATGTTTGTGAATTTTGTTTTAGTCATTTTCTTTGAAGTCACATCATTGTATCATCTTCATTTTTGTATAGAGCTGCTTCAGTTCTAAGTCCTCTGGACTTCCCCTGTTTTTTGTTGTTGTTGAAGATAGTAAAATAAGTGTTTTCAAATCTCTATGTCTCCTTTTTGTTGGATAATGCATTTTCTTTTTAAGGGTAAATATTCTTGTTCTTCAACATTATTCTTTGGTTCTTTTTTCCTTTTTTAGGAAAAACAAAACAGACTTCATCTTTAGGTTTTTTCAGGATTTAAGTGAACACATACTCATTTACATGTACCAATTTCTTAAAGAACACAAAATGTTTCCCTCCCTATCAAAACTATTTAAGAGCCAATTAAACTATGAAATAGTTAGAAAATTATTTATTTTTAATATTTAAGGCCTTGAAATTAATTTTGTTCCAAGGCAAATCTAAACTGGTAAAGCTGTATATGCGCAATATAATGCTAGTCTAAAAAGTACTTGTAGCTTGAGGGAAAAGCATAAAGTTTTAGTTAAATAGTCTTCATACTGTGGATTTTTCCTCCAACTAACTAATATGTGGGAAATTAAGATTACAGATTCCTTTGGGCCCCCTCAAACAGTACATTGCATCATTGTTCACTGTAGCAACAGTGAACAATGGTGATGGGGGGATAGGGGATAGAGATAGAAACATAGAGGATAATTTTAAAGTTAATTGATTATGAATCATTTTCCCCTAATCTGCATAAATGAATTAGAACTGATTTTAATAAAAATACTTTATTTTGTGTAAAAAGTATTCAGAAAAACGCCTAAAGATGTTGGAGAAGAGGGACTCATCAATAAGTTGGATTGTGTTTTACTTTTTATTTCTTTATAAATGTCAAAAACACAGTTTTTAATGTTAGAAATCCTATACTTGAAAGAAACCTTGGTTATCAGTGGCTTTATGAAGCAAAGTTAATAACAAACATGGGAAATGTGAAAATGTTTGTGTTTTGTCTGACTAGCTTGCTACTAAATGCTCTCTTTAGGTCTGTGAAAGTTCGTTGATAGGTTATTGTCCCTTTACATCTTGTTAAATAACCATTGCTTCTGAGAATCGGCTCATGTGGTGTTTGAGGGGTTGTGTCTATATTTTTCAAAAACTTTTATAAGAAGTTACAGTAGTACCATTTTGATTAGTCTGAATGTTTTCAGGCCTTGAAATAAATTTTGACTAAGAAAAAATGATATTTTTCCTTTCCCTGTGTCAGCTTGAATCTTTTATGTATTTCTAATTTGTTGGCTGATTGCTACTCTAAGTGTGTTAAGTTGCCTGAAGAGCAAGTTATAGGTGGCAGCTGTAGGGAGAACCTGGCATGCAGTGGTAGTTCTACAACCAAGGGCATTGCCTTCAAGATCCCCTGTGTTTATACCTGCAGCACCGTGACTGAGGTTTATTTGGAGAGCATTCACAGGGCATCACTACTAAAGTCCACTTCCTGAGAATGAGGGTTCCTGTTATATTTTGGAGTTATAAGAGCCAGAAAAGTATAGGTAGGTCTGGGTTCCCTTGCATAACTCCTGCTCCAAAACAGAGTTCTGTTGTAACCTTCTCGTCTTTTGCCACCAACCCCATAAGCAGCAACATTGAACTCATTTGCCTTTCTCTGTTGCATGCTGATACTCTTTCAACCCTCATCCCCAGAACTCTCATCTTTCTCAACTATGGAAGCTTACAAGTCTGCAGTTAGAGCTTACCATGAAACATGATTCTGATTGGGAGATGGAAGTGGAAGTCTTATGTTCAGAGATGGAGCCAAGAAACAAGTCTATTCTGCCAAAAGAGATGACATCATAAACAAAAGCTAGCAGAAACAAATTGTAGTATAAACTCTCTACAAAGATGGCAGATCCAGGGTTATCAGATATAGAATTTGAAATGACTGTTTAATATGTATAATGTAATAAAAGGGTTAAAAAAATGGTCAAATGGCAAGGTGTTGTATAAAAATTGGGCAGCTGTGGGCTGTGGCATGTGCCTATAATCCTAGCCATTTGGGAGGCTGAAGCAGGAGGATTACTTGAGGCCAGAATTGCTGTGATGAGCACTTGTGACTAGCCACTGCACTCCAGCCTAGGCAACATAGTAAGATTGTGTCTCTATTAAAATTTAAAGTAAAGTAAAATTTGGGTAGATACTTATGAATTGTCCAAAATAGAATTTATAGTTACAAAGAAAACTTGAAATTAAAAATTCAGTGGATGGGTTAAATACATATTAAACAAGAGAATTAGTGAACTATGAGGCTTAAGTCTGACTGTTCTATTGGTAATTGGCTTTTAGGTCAGGTGATAACTGGAATTTGAACCCTAGCTTGTCTCAGGCAGCTCAGTAAGTCTTTGGACCTATCCTGTGCTTATTTTTCTTGTTCCATGTTTATATTTGAGAGTGACATACTTGACTATTGTCAGAATTTCCACTTTGGTTCCCTGACCATTACAAGGGCCAAGTAGAAGCCAGGATAGTAAACCACAACAATGCTGCCTCTCCAGGAAAATTGGAGAGGTCATCATCAAAAATCCTGAAAGATTAACGGGGTGTGGTGCTGTGGGCCTATGGTTCCAGCTACTTGGTAAACTGAGGTGGGAGAATAGCTTGAGCTCAGGAGTTCAAGACTGTAGTATGCTCTAATCATGCCCATGAATAGCTACTGCACTCCAGTTTGGGCAACAGAGAGAACCCCTGTCTCAAAGAACAAAATGCTGAAAGTTTGAGGATAGAGGCTCCTATTATATCTGTTTAGCCTATACCGAAATTTGCTAAATCTTGGAGAATGATTATTATCAGCTAATCAAGTGATTATTTCAACTGCAGCTATTGTTTAGGATATATAAAAGTATCAGCAAATTTCTAAGGACTGCTGTAAAGAACACATTGAACACAATGTGAAGGAGAAATTAGGAATAAAAATATGTCATAATGTAAAGCTATTTTGTAATGAACAATAATGAATATGTGACACAAACATTTGCCAAATGCAGCTAACAAAAGATTTATCATTTTAAGTAATAGACAAAGAAGATTGAAGATGGGTCATGATCTAAGCTTTCATCTCAAAAAGCTAGAAAACAGTAAAAGTAACCAGATGCCTGCAAAAATATGTGTGTGTATATATATATATACATATATATATATATATACACACACACACACATTTCAAGAACAGGCAAAAGCCATCTACAGCTGGGGTTGACAACCCCAGGCCATGGAACTGGACTGTTGCCATGGATTAGTACATTAGGAACCGGCCCACTTAGCAGGAGGTGCACTGCAGGCAAGTGAGCATTACCACCTGATGTGGTTAGGCGTTGTGTCCCCACCCAAATCTCGTCTTGACTTGTAATCCCCATAATCCCCACATGTCAATGAAGAAACCAGGTGGAAGTGATTGAATCATGGGGGAAAACCGCCAGCCTTGCGGAACTATGAGTCAATTAAACCTCTTTCCTTTATAAAGTTCCCAGTCTTGGACAGTTCTTTATAGCAGTGTGAGAGAGGACTAATATATCACCTAAGCTCCGCCTCCTGTCAGATCAGCAGCAGCATTAGATTCCCATGAGCATGAACCATATCCTGAACTGTGCATGTGAGGGATCTGGATTTCTTTAGATAATCTAGTGAAGTGAAACAGTTTCATCCAGAAGCCATCTTTCCCACCCGTCCATGAAAAAATTGTCTTCCACAAAACCAGTCTCTGGTGCCAAAAAGGTTGGGAACCACTGATTTATAGCAGGTTGATTACTGAGGACAGGGTTGACAGGAGGATCATAAAGTGTTGGGAGCTTCTGTTTTACTGTCCTATTTCTAGATTGGGGCAATGGTTGCCTAGTGTGCTCACTTTGAAAATTTAAGCTTTATCTTTGTGTACAGACAAATAATGTTCTGTATAGGCCAGGTGCTGTGGCTCACACTTGTAATCCTAGCACTTTGAGAGGCTGAGGTGGGTGGATCACCTGAGGTCAAGGGTTCAAGATTAGCTTGGCCAGCGTGGTGAAACCCCATCTCTACTAAAAATACAAAAATTAGCCAAGTGTGGTGGCGGGTGTCTGTGATCCCAGCTACTCAAGAGGCTGAGGCAGGGGAATTGAACCCGGCTGAGATGGCGCCACTGCACTCCAGCCTGGGTGACAGAGTGAGACTCCATCTCGAAAAAAAATAAAGAAAAAAAGAAAAAACATTCTGTATAGCTCAGGTATGACTATCATTTACATGCTCATAGAATTACAGCACTGAATTTTTATGTAACAAAATGTTATGCATATTAACTGGAGGAGGAGGAAATGGCAAGTATGCAGGGGTGGCAACAGAAGGGAGGGATTTGAAGAAGAACTGCTCATCTTGCGTTAGCGGGAATGAGTAGAAAGATGCCTAGCCTGGAAACAAGCATCTGTCTAAGCATCTCACAGAATGAGGTAGATAGATCTTAAATAGCTGAAAGAGTTGAAATCAGTTGCTTTTAAGAAATGGGAAATGGGATGTGATGGGAACAGACAGGATAATATTTCTTTTTCTTAATACAATTGGTAGAACAATTTGTTTGATTCTTCAAACTATGTGCAGGTATTTCTTGTTGAAAAGAAAAATTAGCCTTTAAAAAGTTAATTATGGGCTGGGCAAAGTGGCTCACACACCTGTAATCCTAGTACTTTGGGAGGCCAAGGTGATGGATCACTTGAGGCTAGGAGTTCAAGACCAGCCTGGCCAACATGGCAAAACCCCCATCTCTACTAAAAATTAGCCAGGCATGGTGGTACATGCCTGTAATCCCAGTTACTTGGGAGGCTGAGGCACGAGAATCACTTGAACCTGGGAGGTGGAGGTTGCAGTGAGCCAAGATCGTGCCATTGCACTCCAGCCTGGGTTACAGTTGCAAAAACAAAATGTTAATTATGTATTTTGAAGGTGTTCAGAAAGTTGGGAAACATGGGATGAACTTTTTTGTTCACATCTTCCATATTGTATATTCTTTTACTTAGTAGCAAAAGATTGAATGCTTTTTTAACCTCATTTATTTGTGGGCAGAACACTTAAAATCTCCTCTCTCAGCAATCAGGGTGACTTTTTTTTTTTTTTTTTTTTTTTTTTTTTTTAAGAAAAGTTATTGTTATTTTCCCCCGGTTGACGTACATTGGCAGAAAATTGCCAAAATCCAAACAAACCCCCCGGGTTTTAAGGAATAGTGATCCCACACCAGCAGAAT
>CAUYQU010009209.1:0-48053 GCA_963574635.1 Cheracebus regulus | reverse complement strand
TATCCTTTCTTCTGCTTGGTCAATTCGGCTGTTGAAACTTGTGCATGCTTCGTGAAGTTCTCGTGTTGTGTTTTTCAGCTCCATCAATTCACTTATATTCCTCTCTAAGTTGTCCATTCTCATTAGCATTTCGTTAAATCTTCTTTCAAGGCTCTTAGTTTCTTTGCATTGGGTTAGAACATGTTCTTTTAGCTCACAAAAGTTTCTTATTATCCACCTTCCGAAGCCTGATTCTGACAGATCATCACACTCATTATCCATCAGGTCTTGTTCCCCTGCTAATGAGGAGGTGCGATCTCCTGTAGGAGAAGAGGCATTCTGATTTCGGGTGTTCTCAGCCTTTTTGCACTGGTTTCTTCCCATTTTTGTGGATTTATCCACCTGTCTTTGTAATTGCCAACTTTCAGATTGGGTCTCTGAGTGGACGTCTGGCTTGTTGGTGATGAAGTTTTTTCTGTTTCTTAGTTTTCCTTCAGTCCATTTAAACTCTTAAGATTCTAAACTATCTCTGTCACTTTAGAAACTCCTTAAGTTTCCCTGTCTCACTTAGAATAAAAGCCAAAGTCCTTACAGTGGCTTAACCCTACACAACCTGGCATGCTCATGTATCTCAGATATTCTTTGCTTTGTTCTTTTATTTTCAGCCATATTAGGGCCTCCTGGCTATTCCTTGAACATACCAGACACATTCCTCCCTTACGGCCTTTGCAGTGACTGTTCTGTGCCTTGGATGCTCTTTCCCCAGATTTCCACATTGCTAACACCTTCTTTATCTCCTTCAGGTCTCTGCTAAATGTAACCCTTTCAATGAGTCTTGATCACCCTATTTAAAATAGTAATCAACACCACATATACACTGATCTCCTTTACTCTGCCTAACTTTTCCCCCCACCTTCTAGTAAATAATAATATCAAAATATTTACATAATATTTAGAAAAAAATTTAAACTTGTATATAAGAGCTTGGAGTAACTTTTAGTAATGCTTATTTATAGTTACTGACCTAGAATGATTGTGGAGATAAGATAGGAGTTCAGCCTTGAAAGAAGAGTAAGACTAGCAGAGAAGATGGAAAAGAGTATTTCAGGCAGAGACAAAGGCGTAGGAAAATCCTTAGAGGTGAAACTATGTAGTTTTGTTAAGATATTTAACAGATAGGTCAGTTGGCTAAAGTGTGGGATTTGTATGTAGAACAGTGAGAAACTGAGGTTGGAGGTTGGACTGTGGAGGACTTTTAATGCCACATGAAGCTTGAAATTTATTCTTCATCTTGGGGAAACCAGTAGAAATTTGTAAACAGACATTAACAAAGAGGCTAATGTGGTAATTTGGATACCAGGTGACTAGTGAAGGCCTAGTCTAGGAAGTAAAGATAGTAGAAAGAACCCTGAGCCTTTAGCTCTGCCACATTAGCTGTGTTGGTAAGTCACATCTCAGACCAGTGCTGTGCAATAGAGCTTTCTGCAGTGAAGGAAGTATTCTAGACCTGTGCAGTCCAATATGGTAGCCAATAGCAACGTATGGTTGTAGAGTATTTGAAATGTGACTAGTGCAACTGAGGAACTTAAGTTTAATTAATTTAACTTGAAATAGCCTCATGTGACTAGTGGTGATTTATCGAACCCAATAGCGCTAAATTTCAGTTTTCTCACTTACAAAGTAGGATTAGAATGCTAGTGTCATTAGGAGGATAGGTTTCACAGCCACATAAATTTGGTGCAGTCTCTTGAGAAGAGCAAGTAAGTACCTGAGCACCTGGACCTCTATATGACTAGTATTTTTTTTGTGTGTGTGAAATAGGTCCAGAATTAGTAGCGTTTTCACTCTTTGTATCTTCTTGACTTACTTAAAAGACCCACTCTGTCTTTTGATGGCTACTTTTTCAAATCAGTCTTTGGATTAATGTCTCCCAAGAGTTGACTAGTTAAATATCTGATACATCTAATTTAATAGTCTGTTTTAGAATTGTAGTTAAACTGATTTTGTTGCTTTTATTTTTTTTTTCAATTCTTTTTTTTTTTTTTTTTTTTTAGAGACAGCGTCTCATTGTGTCACCCAGGATGGAGTGCAGTGGTGTGATCATAGCTCACTGCAGCCTGGAACTCCTGGGCTCAAGCAACTCTGCCACCTCAGTCTCCCAAGTAGCTGCGACTACAGACATGCACCACCATGCCCAGCTAATTTGTGTGGTTTTTGTAGAGATAGGGTTTCACCATTATGCCCAGGCTGGTCTTGAGCTCCTAAACTCAAGTAATCTGCCCACCTTGTCCTCCCAAAATGCTGGAATTATAAGCATGAGCCACTATGCCCAGCTGATTTTGTTGCTCTTGAATTTTTACTGAAAAAACCGTAACAGAGATCAACCTTTGTGTTTGTTTACTTACTGTGTAATTATTATGTAGATTTTTCTGTCCTTAGAAAATACTCCCTTACTTCTTTTCTTCCCTTTTAAAGTTAATGACATTTCCTGCGTACTTGAGTTCTTAATCTAATTTTGGGTAGACTTGTGTAAAGGGAGGCTAATTTGAATACTATATATCCAAAGGGAAACAGGCACATTTTGCTTATTGTGCCTCTTGGTTCCCAAGAGATATTATTCCATCTGATAATTACTTTATAGTTTGAAGAAAATTTTAAAACCAAGTTCTAGGATCTCTACCAAACACCTCTTACAGTTTGCACTCTATTTCTTATGTACATATATCATACAATTATATGCACACACAACGATTTAGCAAACCAGACGTTTCCCCTCCCCCTTACTCATGATGTCCTTTAGGAGAAAGAGACAAATGAGCTTCCAAAATTGGAGAGGTGGGATGCTGCTGTTATCAATAATTTGTATGGGGCTGAGGGATTTTCAGATAAAGTGGTTAGGATGAAATTAGTCCAAACACTTAATACTACTACTTCTTTTTTTTTAGATGGGGTTTTGCTCTTTTATTACCCAGGCTGGAGTGCAATGGCTCGATCTTGGCTTACTGCAACCTCCACCTCCCGGGTTCAAGCAATTCTCCTGCCTCAGCCTCCCAAGTAGCTGAGATTACAGGCAAGCACCATCACACCCAGCTAATTTTGTATTTCTACTAGAGGCATTGTCTTCCAGAGTGCTGGGATTACAGGTGTGAGCCACTGCACCAGGCCCAAACTCTTAATACTTCTAATTGTCCAAATAGTAGAATCAGATTAATCATGAGACTTGGTAAAATTCACTTTGATACTGAATTTACTAAGAAGAGTATACTAATACTTGGGAGAATTTGGATACATTTTGTAAAGAACAGAAATAACAATTATTTGTTTTTCCTAGAAAATTGTAGTTATCTACTTGAAAACCTAGAGTATTCTGTGTATTAAAACTGTCTATGTATTTGTATATTATTATCATACTGTTTTGGAACTAAGGGACCCTAGACATTATGTGTTCTTCAAATATGGAAATTAAAATTTAAAAACATAGACAGACTTAGTTAAGATCTAATACTAGGTTAGTGTTTCCCTTCTGTTGAGAACCAAGAGACACAGTAAGCAAAATGTGCCTGTTTTCCTTTGGATATGCAGCAAATTAGTCTCTCTTCAGCAATGTGTATTTTAACGAGTTGAAAGAAATTTTTGGCAGCTAGTTATCTTTTTAAAACCTATTTAAAAACTTACATGTTTCTTCCCATGCACAATTGCTACAAAGAGAATAATATACCTAGGAATACAACTAACAAAGGGTGTGAAGGACCTCTTCAAGGAGAACTACAAACCACTGCTCAAGGAAATAAGAGAGGACACAAACACATGGAAAAACATTCCATGCTCATGGTTAGGAAGAATCAATATCATGAAAATGGCCATACTGCCCAAAGTAGTTTGTAGATTCCATGCTATCCCCATCAAGCTACCATTGAACTTCTTCACCAAACTGGAGAAAAAACCACTTTAAACTTTATATGGAACCAAAAAAGAGCCCGCATAGCTAAGACAATCCTAAGCAAAAAGAACAAAGCTGGCGGCATCATGCTACCTGACTTCAAACTGTACTACAAAGCTACAGTAATCAAAACAGCATGGTACTGGTACCAAAACAGAGATACAGACCAACAAAACAGAACAGAGGCCTCAGAAGTAACGCCACACACACCTACAACCATCTGATCTTTGACAAACCTGACAAAAACAAGCAATGGGGAAAGGACTTCCTGTTTAATAAATGGTGTTGGGAAAACTGGCTAGCCATGTGCGGAAAGCAGAAACTGGACCCTTTCCTTATACCTTATACAAAAAAATTAAAGATTTAAACATAAGACCTAACACCATAGAAACCCTAGAAGAAAACCAAGGCAATACCATTCAGGACATAGGCATAGGCAAGGACTTCATGAATAAAACACCAAAAGCAATGACAACAAAAGCCAAAATAGACAAATGGGATCTAATTAAACTTAAGAACTTCTGCACAGCAAAAGAAACTATCATTAGAGTGAACTGGCAACCAACAGAATGGGAAAAATTTTTTTACAAGGTACCCATCTGGCAAAGGGCTAATATCCAGAATCTACAAAGAACTTAAACAAAAATACAAGAACAAAACAGCCCCATCAAAAAGTGAGTGAAGGATAAGGACAGACACTTTTCAGAAGAAGACATATATGAAAAAATGCTAATTATCACTGGTCATTAGAGAAATGCAAATCAAAACCACTCTGAAATACGATCTCATGCCTATTAGAATGGCGATCATTAAAAAGTCTGGAGACAACAGATGCTGGAGAGGATGTGAAAAAATAGGAACACTTTTCCACTGTTGGTGGGAGTGTAAATTAGTTCAACCATTGTGGAAGACAGTGTGACGATTCCTCAAGGATCTAGAAATAGAAATGCCATTTGACCCAGCAATCCCATTACTGGGTATATACCCAAAAGATTATAAATCATTCTGTTATAAAGAGACAATGTTCATTGCAAAACTGTTTACAATAGCAAAGACTTGGAACCAACCCAAATGCCCATCAGCGATAGACTGGATAAAGAAAATGTGGCATATGTATACCATGGAATACTATGCAGCCATAAAAAAGAATGATTTCATGTCCTTTGCAGGGATATGGTTGAGTCTGAAAACCATCATTCTCAGCACACTTGACAGAAGAACAGAGAACCAAACACTGCATATTCTCACTCATAAGTGGGTGTTGAACAGTGAGAACACATGGACATAGGGAGGGGAATAGCACACACTGGAGTCTGTTGAGGGGTCAGGGGTTAGGAGAGGGTTAGCAAGTGGTGGAGACATTGGGGAGGGATAACATTAGGAGAAATATACCTAATGAAGGTAACGGGATGGAGGCAGCAAACTACCATGGCGTGTGTGTACCTATGTAACAATCCTGCAAGGTCTGCACATGTACCCCAGAACTTAAAAACCAAAACTTACATGTCTCTGGGCACTTGGTCATACCTGGCATTTTGTACTCTGCTTTCCCTATGGTACCCTAATGGTGTATTGTTTCACTTCTTATCAAAGAGGGCCTGCAATAAGCTAACCAAAATGTTTTTTATTGGGAAAATGGAATGAGTAATGCTTTATTTATTCCTTTCTGCAGCTGCTTTTTGTAATGACTTGAGTAATGAGTATTACTTGTAATGAGTATTATTAAAACCACAAAGCATCATTCTGTTCTTCTCCCAATCAAATATAAGCTTCAACAGGTAAATGTGGCAGGTGCATGTTTGTGAAATTGTTTAAGAAATACCTCTTTGTGGAGGCTTTGTGGCTTATGGGAATAGCTTATTCTGAACTTTTAGTTTCTATTTCTGAGAGATTATAGAAACCATCTTAAGGCTAGAACCCAAGAGAGTATATCTGGGTCTTGGTAAGCATTTACTTTCTAAACAACTTGTTAGAAACTGATACTCACCTAAACTAATGATGTGTTGAATTATCCCCATCTCCCTCATTTATAAGTAGTTGAATTAAAAATATTTATTTCATTTATAATATTAGACCACTTGTGGTAGGATTGTACTGACTGTACATTATTTATATTTACCTTTGAGAAATTTGTGTACTTGTAATGATATATTCAAAACTTCCAAGTGGCTAACTATTCTGATTACATTAGGAAAGCCATTTCAGAGCCAAACATTTGTTTTTATTTCTAACCTAATGTGTAATAATTTTTTTTATCCAGTACATGGTAAATTTAGATTCATTTGTGCTATCTTCTCAGGTAAGTGTACTTACAGGTAATATATAAGTGATTTATATGTACCATACTCTTTACTGAATTCTTGATGTGTTATTTTATTTAATCTTTATAATCTATGGACTATAGATACTGTAATTCCCATTTTACAATTGAAGAAACTGAGTCTTAGTAATTTAACCCAATGTCACATAGCTAGTTAATATAAGTTTCAGAGGCTAAACTTGAACTCAAGATATAATGACTCCAAAGTGCATGCTTTACTCACTCGATGTAATATACTCTATCACTACCCCATATTTGTATAGCATTTAAAAAACCTTTCCCCCAAACTAATCTAAATTTTTTTTACCTCATCTTATTATTCTATTTTCCAACTTTAAGGTGGGTAGGATAGATAATTGTATCTGTCACAGAAGACCCAAAATCTCATGGTGAAACACAGTAACAGTTTATTTCTCACTCACACAAAGAACCATGTGTAGTACTCAGGTATCCAGATTCTTTCTATCTTGTGACTCTTCTGTCCTCTAAGTTTTGCTTGCAGTCACCCACTATTGTTACTCCATTCAGCCAGCCATTGTGTGAAGAGAAAGAGACCTTGAAGGTTGTTTTCAGAGATGATTTAGGGGTCAAGTCTTGGAAAGGGCACACATTGTTATACTCAGATTGCATTGGCCAGGAGTAATAACATGGCCACACCTAGCCATAAGTGAAATGGAAAATGTAGTCCTGCTTTGTGCTCAGGAGGAAAATGAAGCAGCCTCGCATATAACAGCATCTCTGCCACAATAGCATTTTCCCTATTTTACAGATGATACAGAGAGGTCCTTTCTAAACTAAAGCCATAAAACCACTTGGTAGAGATCATAGAACCTCGGTTTCCTTAGATCTGCATATTGTGTGCTCACGCTTCTAAGGAGACATTGAAATGATTGAAAGATACTTTGATTGTATATCTAATACCATTTATTTCTTTCACATTGGGCATTAAATGTTTTAACCTCTTCATGTCTGTTATTAATACATTGAAATTGATTATTAATTGACTTACCTCATGAGGAATAATCAACTTTAAAATTTTTTCAGTGGTAATTGCCATTTTAGGTAAAGCTGACACAATAGATTATAATATCTTTATGGACATATTTACAGTCAACTGACCTTTGAATATACAGTATTGATTAACATTTATTTGTATGATTTTTGTTTTTAATACATGTGATGGGTTACTGTAGTCCATCTGCCCACATAATGTTTATTCTTGTATGATGAATCAGAGACTTTAACTTTACCAAAAACTTAACTGTTGTGGAAAGAGTTGCAACATCAACCTTAATGGAATAGAAGTATTTTCTAACTGAGCTTATAATTGGTACAGCTATGAATGTTGTACTAATAATGTAAATTAGTGAGAGCAGGAACGATTTACAGAAAGTGTTAACTTTTGCTGGCAAGTTAAATCTGACATCTCAGCATTAGCAGTTAGCCTTTCATTGTATTTTAGACTCCTTGGAGAATGTGTTGAAAGCTGTGAATATATCCTGTGACTAGAATATATGTATATTCACAATTTAACATACACTTTGAGATTTCATGGATTTTACTGAAGCCAGTCCATGCATTAGCTGGGGTTTTTTTGTTTTTTGTTTTTTTAGCATTTTTATATTTTTTAAAAAATTTATTGTGCTTTTTATATTTTTACTTTAATAGGCTGTAGAAAGAGATGTTTAATAAATATTATAACCTGGGTAGTAAAAATAATGCCTTTAGGCTGGGTGCGGTGGCTCATGCCTGTAATCCCAGCACTTTGGGAGGCCCAGGCAGGAGAATCACTTGAGGTCAAGAGTTCGAGACCAGCGTGGCCAACACTGTGAAACCCCATCTTTACTAAAAATACAAAAATTAGCTAGGCGTGGTGGCATGTGCCTGTAGTCCCAGCTACTCGGGAGGCTGAGGTGTGAGAATCGCTTGAACTCAGGAGGTGGAGGTTGCAGTTAGCTGAGATCGTGCCAGTGCACTGCAGGCTGAGCAACAGAGTGAAACTGTCTCAGTAAAGGAAAAAAAAAAAAAAAGAATGGCCAGAGAAGGCATTGCTGCTTGGAATCTGAATTTGGTAGTTACATATGTTGGGGAATCAGTTTGTTAGAGGAAAATATGACATTTCTAAATTTGAGGTTCATAGCTAAGCAAGTGTTATAAGTAAGCATATAGATCATGAATGACGTAACTTAAAAATAACATTTAAATGAGATTTTTGAGTATTAGTGATTTATCTCTGTTAAGAGAAAGTGATATATGAGAATCTAGTTTAATGCCTGAAACTTAATGATGTGGTTCAGATTTATAAAAACTTTACTTTGGGCTAAAATTAGCTTGTGTAGAAATACATCATTTCTAGTACATCACTTAAAGTCATGGTCTGATCAAAGTATGGCTTATGATAATTACCTTTTTTTTGGTAGTCAGCTACTACATTAAATTGTACATAGCCATATTTAAATTTGATGAGATAGTATTTGCAACACTACATATAGCAAATGCTACACAAAGACAGATACTTCCTTTTTTCATTGCCTTAGGAACCTTTATTTATCACCAGAGGCTAAGCAGATCCAAAATATAAGTCTAGGTTTGAGGATTTCCCTTTTATCTGTTAATATTGGTTTCTGAAGTTATACACAGTGAGCTAAATGAATATTCTCTATACTAGATCATTTGGTTAGATGAATAGTGATTTGATTTCTGCAACTTAAATTGTCTACCAAAATATTCAGGTATTAGAAAACCATTGTCACTATGAAAAATAGAGTGCTGTCAAAAGTATCTTAAGTCCATTAGAAAGTTTTAAAATGGATTTTGAAGAGAGACTGAGGTGGGTGGATCACTTGTGGTCAGGAGTTCGAGGTCAGCCTGACCAACGTGGTGAAAATTGGTCTCTACTAAAAATACAAAAATTAGCCAGACGCAGTGGTACATGCCTGTAATCCCAGCTACTTGGGAGGCTGAGGCAAGAGAATCACTTGAACCTGGAAGGTGGAGGTTGTGCACCACAGCACTCCAGCCTGGGCAACAGAGCCAGACTCTGTCTCAAAAAAAAAAGATAGTTCCTTTGTGCCTCCCAACAAAAGGTAGCCACAATTGTGACTGCTAACATTGTACATTAATTCTGTCTGTTTGGAACTTTATGTAATAGAATTATAGCACATACTCTTTTGTGTGAGATTCTTGTCTTGTGTGTAGCAGTATTTTGTTCCTTTTCATTGGTTCATTGCTTTTGAGTGTGAATATACCACAACTTATTTATTCTACTGTTGATAAAAGTGTGGGTTGTTTCCAATATTTTGATTATTATTACTAATGCTTTTGTGAGCATTGTTAAGTATGTCTCCTGTATATGTACATTCATTTTTCTTATGTACTCCTTTCTAGGAGTAAAATTGTTGGGTAATAGGCCATCTCCGTGTTCCAATTTGGTAGATATTGTTAAACAGTTTTCCAAAGTAGTTGTGCCATTTTACACTCCCGCCAGTAGTGTAAACGAGTTCCTATTCCTCCACATCCTTGCTAACACTTGGAAATGTCAGTAATTTAATTTTAGCCATCCTATTAGAGGTATGCTGTGGTCTCTGAATGTGGCATTAATATGTTTTTCCTGATGAATGATGATGAGCAATTTTTCGTCTCGTTTTGTGAAATACCTGTTAAGTCCTCTGCCCATTTTTCTGTTGGATTGTCTGCATTTTCTTAGTGGTTTGTAAGCATTCTTTACATAGTGTGGATACTATGTCTTTATTAGTTATATGTGGCAAAAGTCTTCTCCCATACCCTTAATGCTGTCTTTTGATTTTATTCTAATCCAATTGATCAGTCTTTTATTTTATGGTTGGTACTTTTGTATGTTCTGTTTAAGAATTTTTTCATTGAAACAATCTCTTGTCTCGGAAGTTTTACATTTAGATCTATAAACCAGCTGTAATTGATTTTCACACATGGGTGAGCCATCTATCAAGTGTCTTTTCTTAGGTGGATAACCAGTAGACAGTACTTCCCTTTTTTTAAAGGCCATTTATTCTCAGTCCTCAGCAACATCACCTTTGTTGTAAATCAAATTATATATATATATACATATATTGCTTTTTCTGGACTTTATATCTATCCTGTGGCATCGCACACTGTCTTAATACTGTAACTATAAAGGAATAAGTCATTATATCTGGTGGTGTTAGAGCCCTTTCCCCAGTTTGTTGCGCAATATCGTGTAAGCTATTCTTAGCCCTTTGTATTTGCGTGTATACTTGATTGTTAGTTACAAACAACAACAAAACCTGCTAAAGGGAGTGAGAAATCACTGAAGTCAGAGTGAAAATGACCATAAGCTTTTCTAAGATATTAATAATAATTAGGTCAGCTCAAATCTAGAATATTTTATTAAGATTAAAGAATGCCCTTGTTATTTCAGCATTCGTCTTAACATTTCTTATAGACTAATAAATGGCCTTATTTTTAAAAATGGTTAAGGAACATACTTATTTGAAATTTCATATTTATAAAAATATACAAACCAAGAATACAATTAAATGATCTTTTTTTTATTTTTCAGAACATCCATGAAAACAGTCTTCTGTAAATTGAACTTTTCAAGAATTCTCTGAAGGAACCAAGTAGGATATTCTTACATCATGACTTAATCTGAATGCAAGAACAAGAAATAGGTTTTATCTCTAAGTATAATGAAGGGCTGTGTGTAAGCACTGACCCTGACTCAATTCTAACAAGCATTTTAGACATGAGTTTACATCGGCAAATGGGTTCAGATCGAGATCTTCAGTCCTCTGCTTCATCTGTGAGCTTGCCTTCAGTCAAAAAGGCACCCAAAAAAAGAAGAATTTCAATAGGCTCCCTGTTTCGGAGGAAAAAAGATAACAAACGTAAATCAAGGGAGCTAAATGGCGGGGTGGATGGAATTGCAAGTATTGAAAGTATACATTCTGAAATGTGTACTGATAAGAACTCCATTTTCTCTACAAATACCTCTTCTGACAATGGATTAACTTCCATCAGCAAACAAATTGGAGACTTCATAGAGTGCCCGTTGTGCCTTTTGCGGCATTCTAAAGACAGATTTCCTGATATAATGACTTGTCATCATAGATCTTGTGTGGATTGCTTACGACAATATCTAAGGATAGAAATCTCTGAAAGTAGAGTTAATATAAGTTGCCCAGAATGTACTGAACGGTTTAATCCCCATGATATTCGCTTGATATTAAGTGATGATGTCTTGATGGAAAAATATGAAGAATTTATGCTTAGACGGTGGCTTGTTGCAGATCCTGATTGTAGGTGGTGTCCAGCTCCAGATTGTGGGTAAGAAGATATTGTTTGATTTTTCTTGAGTTAATTTTTTTCTCTGTAGATAAAATAATTTGGTATTATTCAAAAGAAAAATTTTTACATGCTGGAGAATTCATTCAACAAACATGTTGAGTGCATACCATATGTCAGGCACTATGTTAGGTTTTAAAGGCAGTGATGCTATGTTACTCATTTCTATATTGTCTCTGCATTACATATTCACTGAGTATTTTTAGAGGAACAGGATAAGATGGTAGAGTACAGGATCTAGTAAACAAAATTGGTTTTCCCATCTATTAGGAGAATTTTGATTTTGTAATAACAGATGAAATGATCAGGGTTGTTTGTGATGAGGGGGTTATTTGTGGTCATAAACTTAAATGACTCTCTTTTCGAATTTATTTCTTCTCTCTTTGTTGACATGTTTCTCACGTGAGATAAATGGCCCTTTTGAAAGGTACCTTAACATGTGCCACAATATGATGGGTTCATGTTGATATACATAAACATGTGCTAGTCTCAAGTTCTATAGGTTATGTAATGTTTGATTTGCCTCAAGTTTTTGAATTACACATACCATATCCTCAACATTTAAAATAATTTTGCTTACATATTTGATTATTATGTTCATGAGCAGCTCCTGTTTACAGAGCATTTATTGTATACAGTTGTCAGAATTAGGGAAACAACAGTCATACACTCTTCCAAGAATAGCAAAAGCCACAAACAATTAATGTGATGTGTAGCATACTATTCGTAAATCAGAGATTATAAGTAAGAGTTTGGGGAAACCCAGAACTTCTAAAATTATCTGGGTATAATCTCAGAGGCAAGGCTGGGATGTGAGTTTCATTTATCAAATTATAATTTCAAGACTCATTACCTGAATCAAATCCACTGTTTAAAAGTTTCTTGGTTAGCGAATTTTCAGATTGCGTCTAACCTACATTCTGTAATTTAAAATGAGAAAAGTAGTGTTTCCTGCCTGTGGGAATCCCAGTATTCCCAAGTATCACTAACCCTTAACCATCCACCAAGGATCTCTGTGTAATATACAACATTTAAAATTTACCTAATTAATATTTTATGAATTAATTGTGTGTAGAACTCAGATACTATTCATTATCAGATATGAATTATGGTGTCCTATACTGCAGGGAACTTTTACTATAATATAGATAGACAACAAAACATGTTACAGATGCTATCTAAACTGGGCAAAGGTTAGCTGTGTTTCCAGGTGTAATGGCAGATGCAAACTCTGGGGTGTATGCAGGGATAAATTTTCAAGAAAACGGTGGGAAAAAAATAGGAATTATAAATAGTAACTTTAAGTAACTTGAGCAGAAGACAGTATTCTGTCACAAAAAAAACAGCTTAGATATGATTGAATCACTCTTGATCCCATGGACTGACCCTGCATAGCATTTTCACTGGTGCAAGTGTGCATTTCCACTGGTGCACATGTGCAAGTTGTACTCTTGAAATTAGATTTCAAGTAGGATAGCAAATTTTAGTTTAAAAAGAACTTTTTGTAAGTCATTATAACAAATACTCCCATAGCAAGAGTTCAAATACTGAGGAATATGTCTATGTTATGTTTCATCCACAGAAAGAGGGTAGTTTTTCTATTTATACTTCATCAAACCCCATGGTACAAGAGGTGCTTTATACATCCCTCCAAATTTTTAATAGCTTAAAAAAAATCTCCAACTGGGTGTGGTGGCTCATGACTGTAATCTCAGCACTTTGGGAGGCCAAGGTGGGAAGATCACTTGAACCCAGGAGGTCGAGGCTGCAGTAAGCCATGATAGTGCCACTACACTCCAGCCTAGGCAACAGAGCAAAACCCTGTCTCAAAAAAAAAAAAAAAAAAAAAATCCGACAGTGATAGAACAAAGGAAAAGGAGACTTACGTTGTCACAGCCTTTGGCCAGGAGATATTAAGATAGTAAATCCAGGGGCACAAACCTTCTGATCACTTGACTGCTGTATATTGTACTGGGTTGATTGATAATGTAATTGTAATGTACAGTTATCACTCGCAACCTAATTGAACACAATAGGTAGGTCTGAAGCAAATTATAGTTTGTATAAGAACTTGATTTTAGGAGAAGCATGCCAAACTAACTGGAAAAGGATTGATTATTCAACTTACAGAATTATGAAAATTAGTTATTTGAGGGGAAAAAATTAAATTGTCACCACATATATTAAAATCAAAACAGATTACAGAGGTTAGGTTATATAAAGGGAAAAAATTAAACTAAAAGAAAATGCAGGTGAATGATTAGCTAACCTGCTGCCACCTTCTGTGTTAAAATTGAACACACATTTACTCTACAACTGAGAATTTCAACTCCTAGGTAAGTACTGTAGAGAAAATCTTTACTTGTGTACCAAGAGATTTGTTTAGGGATGTACCACAATAACAGAAAAAAATATTCATTAACAGTAGAATAGATAAATATATTTAGTTTACTGGTTACCTCTTGAGAGTAGGAAGAGGGGATGTGAACTTCAGGGTGTAACCTAGTTACTTCTAAAGCCACTGATAAATAAAGGTTCTGATTGCCAGTTCATGCTTAGTATACTGGTATAATTTTTAATATCACTACATTTCTTAAGTGTTCCAGTTTAGATTATGAGTTAATGATCATCCTACTGGTAATGTTCTTAACTTGTGTGGTAGATACAGGAGTATTTATTTTACTATTCTTTATAAACCCTTTTTATATATTTCTTAATAATTTTTTTTCAGAAGCTCTTACTTTGGGATATTTTGACACATTTTCTTCATACTGAAACTTCATTGTTAAAAAGTAAAATGGCTCAGTATTCTTAATATTTTGGAGATGATAACTCAAATGTGAACTCAAGTATAAAATATAAAATAATAAAAACACTTGCTTTACTAGACTCTGTTACTATGAAAATAACCATGTGATTGTTACATAAATTTAACAAATAATTGTCCATTATTAATTGGGCTATACATTAATTTTTGGTGTTACTGGTTGTCAGTAGTCTTACCCACAAAAAAGGAAAAAAAGTCACAGATTACTTTTATGTATTTTCCTTTATATTTGACTTACACTGCTCTGTAAGTTGTTAAGAAGGTATTTCACATACTTGATGATGTAGGTTTTATGATTGTGTTTTGTAGAAAATGTCATTAATAACATAAAATTTGTATGTATACTTTGAAAATATAGGATGCTATATAAGCCCTCATTAAAAGTTAGCTTTACTTATTAAGAGCTGTAAATACCTATCCTATTGTTAAAAGGATTAAGTGAGATCTTTAATGCTATTACTAGCAAAATTCCTAGCACACAGTAAGCTTGTCATTGCTCACTTATTATTCTTTATCTCTATTTCAAAGTTTTGCTCTTATGTTTTTTTAATCAAATAATCATTCAAATATTTAATGCACCTATGTGTCAGGTACTGGAGATTTATTAATGAACAAAAGACAAAAATCCCTGACCTATTGGAGTTTACTGAAACCTTCGGAACACACAGAGGACCTTTTTTTTTTTAAATTAAAACTCCATTTTTTATTTAAGTCTGGCATAAGGAATATTGGTAAATATATAAATATTTCGTTTTTATAAAAATATTTAGCCGTGGTGTCAGGACCATAGGCATACATGTAGTATTTAACCCCTTTTATTATATAACACACTTGAAAGGTTCTTTACCAGAAATGCTAGATGTGAAATGACGAATTTTTTCTTTTGAATTTGTTATTTATAAATATGGCCATTTTCATATATGGCATTAATTTTACTTAAACATACAGTTTAATGCACCTTGAGAAATACTGTCTTTAGATAGAAAAGAGTTCTACCTGACGTAGTTTCCATTTAAGATCTCTTGGGGTTTCTGACCTAATATTCTTTCTACTCATTCTGAGGGCTAGGACTGATCACACTTGTTTAAAGGACAGTATTTCTAAAAATCCCACTTGAGAAGGGGCCCAGGGGGCCAAATCTGAGTGCTGTGATTTAACCAGAATGAGTCTAGCTAGCCACCTTCTAGAACATGCCAGTCTTCACAGGTTCAGAGAAAAATCTGGCCATAGCTAGGGAGAAAAACTGGCAGGGAGGGATTCCAGTGTGCAAAGAGGAGAAGCATAGATGCTGTCTTGAATAAAAATATCTGATTACCTTCTGCCTTCAAGTCCTAGTTAGTGCATTGTCTAGGCAGTTAGCAAAAAGTTGTTTAGTTTCTATCACTTGTTTCAGTTGGCTAAGGCCACCCTGCTGCAAGCACATATTATCCCTGTCATGTGAGTGCTTCTGACTTTGCTGGGGAACTTTGAATATATAAGAACATTTATTATACTGGTATATAATTAATGGTTTAATGTCTGTGAGCCCCCCAAAAATCCCCCAGCAAAGTTGCTTTTTATTTTTGGAAGCACAGGTTAACCCCATGCTCAATAAAAAAAATTGTTCAATGAACCAGCCTGACTGTATGCTACTAATGTAAGTTATATACATTTGGGTAATGTGATCAACTATAATTGGCTTTGTGTAAGCTTCAAGCTGGTTTGCTATGACATTTAAATGGCTTTCAATGATAACTTACTCTGGTGGAGAATATTGTTCTTAATGGATTAAAAAAGAATAGAGCCATAGGCTTAGGGACTAAAGAACATGTATTTTTAGAATTCTAATTAATGTCTATGTGACTCTCATTCTCATCCTACAAAGATGTGTTTTAGCCATACCTTGACCACCTTTTGACATGCTGGAAATGCTTCTGTAGACTGGCTTTTTACAAATTTTGCAGAGATTATAGATCCAACTTTGATTTTATCCAGAGAAAACACTTACATGGGACTTAGAAAACAGATTTTGGGTATAGAGAGCCATAATGAAATAAACTACATTTCAAGGGAAGTTGTAATTCATGACTAGTGATAAATTGAATGTGTTAGAACATACATACATAAAAATATTCTAAGCATTAATAGCTTGAACTGAGAGTGCTGTTTTTAATTTATTCTGCTTCCTAACCATAAAGTTAACCCAGGTATATTTTAATACCAAATAATTCAATATACTGTGTGGATAGTTCTTTGAAGTTTAAAAGTCACATTATCTGTGTCTTCTGACAATGTAATAAACTTTAAGCATTTCACATTTTGAATTTTTTGATTAGGGATACGCAACCTATGTTACTCCTACTACCAAACATTGTTCATTGATAGTTTTTTGGTGATGTTTTAATGAGTTAATAAAAATAACATTCTTCCCCTCCATCCCCATTCAAAACCATGTTAATATATGACACAGGAGACATGTCAGTTTTCTCTAATTAGTTGACTAAAGAATGTAGCATTGGATATACAGCCAGAATGGCTTGCTAACACTTCATCCCTAAATTAGACGGACTTTCCCAACTAGTCTCAGACATATAGGCCTGAGAACAACTGAAGGCCGCTCTTACCGCATGTAGTAGAAAACAACAGAATGTATCCTGTCTGTAGGATGCAAATCCTAAAAAAAGGGAATCAGGAGATGAGCCTCACTTTGTCTAGACCTTCTCTGAAGTAAAGTAAGTTATTCCTTTTCCATGGGAATAATAATAACTTTAAAGTAGAAAGAAACATGAGCTTGATTCTGATATAAAACTTTATTGTTCCTCTTAACTGGATCAAATTGGTATTTCTCATTATATTTTCTTTCTGTTCTTAAAAAAACAGAACAAAGTTTTTTAAAGGTATGTTAAAAGCTTTATGCTTTAAAAAATTATTTTAGACTTACTTTTTCTTCATTCTCTTTCAATCGATAGAAGGGACATGAGAGAGTCTTTTTTTAATCAAAATATTTCTTGAGACTGCCATGTCTTAGGATTACATTTCATGTTAGGTATTTATTTTTCTTCTTACTTGTTTCTCATAAGGAATTTGCTCCAGGCAGAATATATCACCCTAGCTGGTATCCTTACTTGCTTGATGTTATCAGTAGTATAATTTGTAAAACATTAGTACTATGGAATTCTCCCAGGAGATATAAATGACTGAATTTAAATAAATTTAGAAAATACTGCCTACTATGTACTGAACATTGGTGTGTTAAAAATTCTTATCAAATCCTATAATAAAAAACAAAAACCACTTTAATTTTACTTGGCATTTTCCTAACTTTACCACTGAGTTCTTTCTTCTTGTGGATCACCTGTTAACAATGCAGTGAATAGAAGATACTTCTGGAGAGACTGCTGTTTCAGCCTCTTCCTGTCTTCCCCACTTTCTTCCTTTCCATCCACTCCTGGTGTAAGCATTTCAAGTACAGTAGCTAGAGACCTTCAGCTGAAGGATAGAGAAGTAATGTAAGGCTTGAATTAAATAATGGACCATAGAAGGAAATGGAGTTAACTACTTAACGAAGGTTTGGATGCTGTTTGAGCCAGAGATGTTTAGTTAATCACTATTCAGTTATTTCTGTGACCTTCTATGAGCCTGTTCTTTTTCCAGATAACACTTACTATACCAGAGCAGAGAGACTCCTGAAATTTTCTGTAAAGCAAGTGATTTGTATTTAATTTAATTTTACCATTTGCTACCATTATAATTTCAGAGTTATTTTCCATTGGAAAATAAATTCAGCTCCCACAAAAGGAAAATCATCTTGAGGAGTTCTGACAATCTGTTCTCAAAATGTGTGAGTGCTAGGTACATTTAATTCCTTGATATATTACAGAACGTGCCTAATACAGTTACGGTTAGGATTGAATACATATGAATGTGAAACACTTACATAGGAAGCACTCAATAATTGTTAGTGTAAGAAAAAACTGCTAGACAAACTGCTCTAACTTTGATAGTCATCAAATTATACATTTAAGAAAACATTGGTCAGTATTATTAAAGTAATCTTGTTTTTCTTTGGAATTTGTGTAAATTCAATAGACTTGAATGTTTAGTTCAGGGTAGGACATCTTTGCTTTTCCATTTAAAGAATACTGAGAAGTAGTGTAAAACATTTGTACTTTAACATTTTAACATTTTAGTACATATAATGTGTCGTGAACTAAACTAACTCTTCCTTTTTTCTCTACCCCTGTAACCCTACCTCTCCTTTGTCTTCCTCTCTTCTCTCCCGTCTCTTTTCACAGACATACAGACACTACATAATGTATAATCTTATTTTAATCTCACAACTCTTTTTATTATTTCCTAGTTTTGGGGATATATTTTGACCAAATGCCAGGTAGCCAAAGTCAGATACCTTCATCATAGTCTGATGAACTTCTGGTATACAAGAATAAATGGAAATTTTTATTTAAATAATTTTTTAAAACTAGCAATCAAGGGCTAGATGTGGTGGCTTACGCCTGTAATCCCAGCACGTTGGGAGGCTGAGACAAGCAGATCACTTGAGGCCAGGAATTCGAGACCCGCCCAGCCAGCATGGCAAAACCCTATCCCTGCTAAAAATACAAAAATTGGGGCCGGGTATGGTGGCTCATACGTGTAATCCAGCACTTTTGGAGGCCAAGGTGGGCAGATCACTTGAGGTCAGGAGTTTGAGACCAGCCTAGCCAACATGGCAAAACTCGTCTCTACTAGAGATACAAAAAAAATTAGCCAGGCATGGCGACACATGCCTGTAATCCCAGCTACTCAGGAGGCCAAGGCAGGAGAACCTGGGAGGCAGAAGTTGCAGTGAGCCAAGATCGTGCCACTGCACTCCAGCTTAGGCAACAGAGGGAGACTCCCATCTCAAAAGTAAATAAATGTAAAATAAAAATACAAAAATTGACCAGGCCTGATCCTAGCTACTTGGGAGGTTGAGGTGCAAGAATCATTTGAACCTGGGAGGAAGAGGTTGCAGCGAGCCGAGATTGTACTACTGTGCTCCAGCCTGGGTGATGGAGTGAGACTCTGTTTTATTAAAAAATAAATAAGTAAAACTAGCAATCAAATATTAAATGTTTGACATAATAATGCAAGAATGGTAATTTCTCCTACACTGCCAGCTGTTAGTTTGCTGATACACTGTATATATGTGTGTGTGTGTATATATATATATATATTTATACTGTATATTTTTAAAATTCTAAATAGATATTCAGTTTAATAATATTACTACTCATGTAATTCAGGAGAAAATTTTATAGTAACATTTTGTAGGAGAACACTGTATTTCTGATAAAGTTTGGATAAATCTCAAAAATCTTATTCTCTATAAGCATCCATTTTCAATACGCTTAAGAACTGTAGACTTAAGAACTTAAGACTCAGAACTGTAAGGAATTATCTGAAAGCAATGGATAAAGCTGTTTTGAAATTTAATTATTGAAAAGATCTGAACACTGTTAGAAATACAAGGAAAAAATTGAGAAGAAAATATGCTTTAAGTCCACAGTTTTCTCTGTTTCCTTGCCAAACCCCTTCACTTCTTTATGGAAATTGTACCAGATTTTGGAACTTGTCATGAAATTTTTAAAGGGCAGTATTGATGTTTTGCTTTTAATTCTTCTTCTCAAGATGTAGAGTCCCTAGAAGTGTTTGGTTTTTTTTAAGGTTCGTCTAAATCATTAATTAAAAATTAGGTCAGTTCTTAAAATTTTGTGTAGTGCTATGAATACTAGTATACTGAGCAGCCTTCTACAAAGGTCAGAATTATATATAACCTAACTTCTATTAAGCTGCCTTGTATATTTTTATAAATATTCATTTGTTCAGAAAGGATGTATTCTTATAAATTTATATAGGTAAACCATTCTCAGTGTTCATATTAGCTGTAAATTGTTTTCCTATTTAATTATTTGAAAGTTAAGCATCTACCTAAATTTGGCTTTTATAGTCATCACAAAGATTATAGGATTTTACTCTTGCAAAATACTGCACATTTAAGTTATCCAGTAAAATTTCACCATATAAAAGATTTCTACTCTTAAGTTACATCTAAAATGCCAATCAATATTTATTTTAAAAAACATTCAGATGTTAATATTTAATCCTAATAACATAATTTATTTACGTAGAAATGATAGTCACTTGTATGATCACATGGTTATTAGTCAAGCACAAGTGTAGGGGTATGAGAAATGTCATCAAAGCAGTCAGTTGCTTATTTGGCCTTCTAGAGGCCAAGGCCGAGGTTGAAAATTATTTTGGCTGAATACTGAGGCTAAACCAAACTAAAGTGAATGCCTGTTTTATGTATGGGAAAACTTAGTTGTTGGGAGATTATGTAATTCACTTAAAATTATACAAGTAATAAGCGGTGGAAGTGGAATTTGGACTGGCCACCCTAAAACCTCTTTGCTGCCTTTGTAAATTGTAACTGACTTCAGAAAATAGTTTTGCCATTGTCTCCTGCATACACAGATTTCCCCATTCTGCCCCTCCTCTTTCCTTCTTCCTTCTTTCAATAAAAGATATGTAGAGAAGGAGTTTGGAAGAGAATGCCGTTTCCTTTTCACCAACATTATTGTTTTAAAACAAAGACTGTACTTTAGCTTATAGATACTTTAGATTATAACTTTGATTTAAAAAAACAGGGTCTTCTTTCTTTATCTGGGACTGAATGAATAAGCTGTCTTGGAAATTTTAAAGCTCAAGGAAATGAAGCTTTGCTAAATTACCCAATGCTGATTATAAATTGCCTTTAATTCAGTCCTGTTTGAACATGTCTGTGCTAGAGAATGGTAATTAGAGAAATGGTCTATCAGAAATAAGATGGAATTAAAAATGTTAATTAAGTTTAAAGAATATAGTACTAGGGGACCAACAAGTCCAAAAATGGAGAGAACTCCCTGGCTCTTAAAATCCTGCACATTTTATTTATAGAGTATCTTGAAACTTAATACAATCTCAGTTACAATTATTAAATTTTATTGCCAGCTCTGAAAACTCCCCTAAATTTCCAGGCAAAAGGAAATGTTTGGTATTTACAAAAGACTCTTAGACATTGATAAGACTTGATTGTTGCTTCTTTTCAAAGGGAACTAAAAACTTCTAGAAATTTTTAAATTGAAAGTTTTATAGAGGTAATGGTAGATTAACATGCAATTGTAAGAAATAATTCAGAGATCCTGTGTACCCTTCTCACTGTCTCAGTGGTACCATTTTGCACAAATTATAGAACAATATCAGAACCAGGATATTGGCATAGTTACAATCTACCAATCTCACTCAGTTTTACCAATTTACTTGTATTTATTTATGCTCAGTGTATTTAGTTACATGCATTTTATCGTGTAAATTTGTGTATCCACCACCACAGTCAAGGTACTGAACAGTTCCATCACAACAAAGGTCCCTCATGTTGCTCCTTTTTTTCCCTTTTTCTTTCTTTCTTTCTTTTTTTTTGGTACAGTGGCATGATCTTGGCTCACTGCCACCTCTGTGTGCCTCCTGGGTTCAAGCAGTTCTGCCTCAGCCACCCAAGAAGCTGGGATTACAGGTGTGCACCACCATGCCTGACTAATTATTTTTACATTTTTTGTAGAGATGGGGTTTTGCCACATTGGCCAGGCTGATCTTGAACTCCTGACCTCAAGTGATCCGCCCACCTTGGCCCCACAAAGTGCTGGGATTACAGGTGTGAGCCACTGAACCCGGCCTGTGTTGCTCTTTTATAATCACATGTACTTACCCGAACTCTTTCCCCATTCCTAATCCTTGGCAACCACTAATCTGTTTGACATTTCAAAAATATCATATAAATGGAATCATACAGTATGTAACATTTTGAGATTAACTTTTTTCACTCAGAGTAATTATCTGAAGATTCACCTAAGGTGTTACTTGTATCAGTACTTTCTTTATTGGTGATAGTGTGCATGCAGGATAGCTTATTTAACCATTTACTGTTTGAAGTCATCTGGGCTCATTCCAGTTTTGGCTATTATGAAGCTGCCGTGAACCTAGTGTACAAGTTTTTGTGTGAGCACAAATTTTCATTTGTCTGGGATAAATGCCAAAGAATGCCCAGAATTTAAGTCATAAGTTTTTAAAGTGTCAGAAATATTAACTCGCAGAAAGGTATTAGTGCTAGTCATGAATCTACAGTTCTCAGTCTTTAATCTGAAGCCAAAAAAAGCAAAGAACCCAGTTTGTGTATTTTTTGACAGGAGATTGGCACCAAAGACCACTTTAGCCATGCATCTTAGAAAAATGTGAGACTTCTGTATACATACAAGATATCACAAAATTTATAAATTGACACAGTATTCCATTACCTGACAGTTATAACTTACATATAGTCATTACAATTTTAAACAGGTAACCTTTTCTTTAAAATTTTTCCACTTTAACAAATAATTGTAGAAAATCAGAAATGTATAAACATATAATCAAGAAAATTAAAACCCAATACCAAGAAAACCACTATTAAGATTTTTGGTGTATTTCCTTCCATTTTTGTCTGCATACAGTACTGTACTAATTTAATATGGTTGTTATAAAATTGGGATTAGGCCAAATGCAGTTTGGTATCTTAAAAGTTGAGGGAGAGGGGCAAGAGTTAAACTACTCACTGGGTACTGTGTTCACTATTTGGGCGACAGAATCATTAGAAGGCCAAACCTCAGCTTCGTGCAGTATACATACTTGTGTAACGAACTTGCACATGTATCTCCTGAATCTTAAAAAACCCTGAAAATTAAAAATTGAACTTTTAAAATGTTTTTATGCCATTTATATATCTTCATTCGTAAACTTCATTTTCCTCCATTTTTATATTGGTGAGATTGTACTTATGACTGTTCACTAATGTATAAATAGAAAATGTTTTCCAGGAATAACATTTAGTTGGATACTTTTTGAAATGAGTATCTCTTATGTCACATTTTAAATCATTTTTCTTGTTCTTTCAAGATATGCTGTGATAGCATTTGGATGTGCCAGCTGTCCAAAATTAACTTGTGGGCGAGAGGGCTGTGGAACAGAGTTTTGCTACCACTGTAAACAGATTTGGCACCCCAACCAGACCTGTGATGCTGCTCGACAAGAGAGAGCCCAGAGCTTACGTTTGAGAACTATACGTTCTTCATCCATTAGTTATAGTCAAGAGTCTGGAGCAGCAGGTATTTATGTCTAATTTTTTTCTAATAAAATATTTGACACAGAACACTAGTTATTTTAATTTTTTAAAGTTAAGTATTCCTGTCTTCCTTTGACTTGCCAAGTGTTTTTAGTGCATTTGTATCCCAGAAGCACTCATTCTTTCCTATGAAAGAAAGTGGTTCTGAAATTGGAAAAATTTTCCAAAAAAGGAAAAAAGGAAGTGTCGTGATAATTTATCTAACTGGTAGCCAAAGGTGGTCTGAAACTGTTGATTATAAAGGTATTTGGCCAGGCCCAGTGGATCACGCTTGTAATCCCAGCACTTTGGGAGGCTGAGGCAGGCCGATCATTTAAGGCCAGAAATTTGAGAATGGCCTGGCCAACATGGTGAAACCCCATCTCTAAAGAAATTAGCCAGGCATGGTGGTGTGCACCTGTAATCCCAGCTCCTTGGGAGGCTGAGGCAGGAGAATTGCTTAAACCCAGGAGGTGGAGGTTGCAGTGAGCAGAGATCATGCCACTGCATTCCAGCCTGGGCAATTGAGCAAGACTCTGTGTCAAAAAAAGAAAAAAAAAAGATATCTTATGTAAAATGTACCAAATATTTCTAATAAAATATTAATTTAAAATATATCATCTTTATATTATTTCTGATTATATAAATATCACAGAATCAGATTTGAAATGGTATTTATTGTTGGAATCATTTTCATTTAAATATTTTATGAAATGCATTTTTCATTTGCAGATGTCTCATCCAATCCTAGGATCAAGGATATAAAAATTATACTGGCCGGGTATGGTGGCTCATTTCTGTAATCCCAGCACTTGGGGAGGCCAAGGTGGGAGGATAGCTTGAGGCCAGGAGTTTGAGACCAGCCTAGGCAACATAGTGAGACCCCGTCTCTATTGAAAAAAAAAAAATTAGCTTGATGTGGTGGTGTGCACCTGTAGTCCTAGCTATTCAGGAGGCTGAGGCAAAGGGATCACTTGAGCCCAGGAATTTGAGGTTACAGTGTGCCGTGATCATGCCACTGCACTCCAGCCTGCGCAACAGAGTGAGACCCTATTAAAAAAAAATCATAACCTTTGTGGGGAAGACACTAAGAACTTTAAGGTGTCTTTAGTCCTTGGCCAGAAATTTAAATTTTCTGGCGATCTATAAATGTGTAATATATACATATCAGAAATCTTAAAAAATTTTTAAAGGAACATCTTCATGTTCTTTGAATAAAAATTCAAAAAAAATACTTTGTGTGACAGATATATTTATTGGAATTTTATTCCTTTTCGGAAAAAATATTTTTCTTGCTGAAATGACAGGGAAAAACTTGGAAAATACAGAGATTTTTCAAGAAAATAATTCATGTTTCTGCTGTTAATCTGAGATAATCATGTACTTTATGCTGCTAGAAAAAAGTCTTATGAAATTTTAACACAGAATATTCAACATTTAATACTTTTATAATGTAAATGTATTTTTATATTTGTTTGCTGATTGATTTGTTTCTATTTCCTTTCCTAAAGATTTGTGGAACTCAAAGGTATTAGTATTAATTTGTAGGTATGGGTCCAGAAACAATTCAGAGAGGACCTGAATATACCTAAACTGTTCCCTAAAGAGTCAGCAGTAGCGATTGGGTATTCACTTGGAAATGACATTCTTCTCTTCCAAGTGGGGGTGTATATTTATTGGCCACAGAACACACAGTCATATAGAGTAAGACAGAATGGACTCTAGAATTAGACTGCCTAAATTCAAATCCCACATTCTCTGCTTATTCCTTGTGCAATCCTGAGCAAGTTACTTGTTTCATCTTTAAAATAAAGATACTGACTGGGCACAGTGGCTCATGTCTGTAATCCCAGTACTCTGGGAGTCTGAGGCGGGCGGACCAGGAGTTCGAGACCAGCCTAGGCAACATGGTGAAACCCCATCTCCACCAAAAAATACAAAAATTAGCCAAGCGTGATGGCCGGCATCTGTAATCCCCAGCTACTTAGGAGTCTGAGGCAGGAGAATCACTTGAACCCGGGAGCCGGGAGGCAGAGGTCACAGTGAGCCAAGATTGAGCCACTGCCTTCCAGCTTGGACAGCAGAGTGAGACTCTGTCTCAAAAATAAAATAAAAGATATTAATAATGCTTATGTCCATATACTTGAAACATTTCCTGGCTCATAGGAATTGCTTTTGCTATATGAGGTAGGGGAACTTAGAGAAATCACAGTCACTTTATAAAGATTTAAGTGTGTATGGGCCATCATTAAATTTAAAAATGACAGAAATTGCTTTTATTATTTTTTTAAATAAACATCATGATTTAGTTATCCAAATGAATATTGGTCTTCCTCCAAGTAGTCACCATGAGAGTTTTTGTGTTTATTTCAGCAGTGCTTTCCTGGAATGCTTCATTGACATAACCTTTAGGTAATGTCAGTTTAATACCAGTTTGATTTGACAATTTGATTTCTGAGACTGACTAAAAGTTCCTTTAGAGCTAAGTCTAACAGAGTATCATACCAGGTTGAATTATTGGTTTGGGATGGATCCAAAGTTAAGATGTGACCATGTGATCATGAGTGAGAGCTCTTTGAAAGTAATTGTGAAAGAAAACGTTGCCAAATGATTTGAGCCGAACAGTAACATTGTTGGAATAAACAGTCTCAAGGTGATTGTTTTAAAAAACTAACTTCATTTGGAATTTATTCCATGTTTGTTTAAAAATCTTGGTTGGGCATGATGGCTCACATCTGTAATCCCAACACTTTGGAAGGCCAAGGCTGGAGGATCACTTGAGCCCAGGAATTTGAGACCAGCCTAGGCAAAATGGTGAGACACTATCTCTACCAAAAATTTTAAAAATTGGCCTGGTGTGGTGGTGTACACCTCTGGTCCCAGCATCTCAAGAGGCTGTTGTGGGTGGATCGTTTGAGCCTAGGAAGTCAAAGCTGCAGTGAAATGTTGTGCCACTGCACTCCAGCCTGGGTGACAGAGCGAAACCCTGTTTTGAAAAAAAAAAGAAGAATTAAAAGTGCATTGAGGGCCAGATTCAGTTGCTCACACCTATAATCCCAGCACTTGGTGGGGCCAAAGCGGGCAGATCGCTTGACTCAGGAGTTTGAGAGCAGCCTGGCCATCATGATGAAACTCTGTCTCTGCTAAAAATACAAAAATTAGCCAGGCATGGTGGTGTGCGCCTGTAGTCCCAGCTACTTGGGAGAATTGCCTGACACTGGGAGGTGGGGGTTGCAGTGAGCTGAGATTGCACCACTGCATGCTAACCTGGGTGACAGAACAAGACCCTATTTCAAAAAAAAAAGCGTAGTGAACTTGGCTTCTCACAGACTTGTAGGAAGTGAAAAAGGAAGCTACCATCTAAATGGTTTTATTCCAGGTATTTTGGTATTGTTTTCTGTATCGTGATACGTTGAAAAACTAGTTTTACTTTTAATATTAATTGGTATAATAATGGTTAGTTGGTTTTTTCCTAATCAGTTACTAAAGATAAACGTGTGCTTAGTTATATAAAGTACATTAGTATTTGTATTTGTAAAATACCGTAATATTTATATTATAATGTTTATATTTGTCTTTAAACTGTGACAGTACTTCATCCACTTGAGGTTCTTTCTTATAGCTACTAGGAGGTTTATGCACTTGGAGTTAAATTTTAAATGAACCACATATTTTTCATTTTTGTTACTATAGTTTTCCCATTTTATAAAAATAAAATATTTAATTGGCTTCCCACTCCTGCCTCTGTCCCCTTACCACTACCACCCTAAGAGATAATCATTGTTAAGATTTGAGACATGGTGTTTTGTAATCTATTTTTCTTAATGTGACATGGCCCATATTTTAGCAGTAAACAAAAAGGTAAGACAAAAGCTTTGCCAAATGCTGTAAATAGAAATGGGAAGCTTTTTTCATACCTGGGAACTGTGGCTTGTTTCTTGGGGAATGGGGGATCAATTGACCATAAACAATTTCGTTTAGGATTTTTGCATTATGAGGGTATTTGGAGATAAATATGTCGTCCTATAATGTGCACATTATAAATTTTTCCTAATTTGTTGCTTTGAGGAAAGAGACAAAGCAAACTAAACAGCCTTTCATAGATGTATAAGTAAACAGAGAGTGAAAGATGTGGGTACAAGTACATAGAGACCTATCAAAAATACGTTGCTTGTGGTTTTAATTCTCTAACGCATAATTTTAGCATATTAAAAGGCTGTTTTGTGTTTTTAGAATGGTAAGGATAAATAGGGATGTTACCTTTCAGTTTGTTCCAAAGATTGCATGCATCAGAACTAAAGCTTGAGTCTCTTTACTCACCCATCTAATTGAGTTATCTGCTACTTGAGTATACTCTGGAATGAGGGAGTTTATCAGTTAACATCTACTTAAGCAGATAGGATTAGCATTTCTTTAATTTGGTATACTACATGTTGTATCAGGCATAAAAGCCAGCTTTTTTTCATTTATACCCCAATGTTTAAAATTGTTAAATGCAGACTTTATGTTCTTTCATTTAAATCATGACTTATGGTTATTTTTAGTTTTTATGTTCTAATAATTATCTTGGTCTGGCTGCTTAGAGTTACCAGTTTGCTCAAAATTGCTTGAATCATTAAAATAGTAATTGCGAGCATTGGCCAGTTTTTAAGTTAAAAAAAAAAAGTAGTTTTGGTCCTAGAAGAAGCACTAAGGAAACCTGAATTAACTGATAAAGCACAGATAAAGTTTGACCATAAAACTTGTAGAAAGAATAGACTATAGCTTAATGCTTGTAATGTTAAAAATTGGAACAAATACTTAAATTCAGTGGTTAGCACTATAAATATCTTTTCTAAACTGTGAGCAGTTAGAAAATATAGCTGGCTAATAGTAAAGTAATGACAAATTGCTATTTAAACAGATGCCAACATGCAACATAGTTGTATATTTTTCCTAGTTATACTTGATTTTAACTTGACAACATTGTGCATTGTAACCATATTATTATACAAAGAGCATATACCAACAACATTTGAGTAAATGAGTGAATAAATGAATAGAAAGGATAAAGACAATTAATTTAAAAGTCATGAGCATAACTAACAATAGTTGCTTTTATTCTGAAACTGTTTTCCATGGTTTGTAACCATATGACCCTCCCTTAATCTCTTCCTTCCTTCCTTGTATTCTGGACACTGATTCTTTGCAAGGTCCATCTCTCTTTTGTGTGAAGTGAAATACTTGGAAAAGGCTGCTTTTCTAAAGATACGTGTTTTGCTATTTTTATGGTGCTTATAATTGATATAATTGGAAGTAAATTCATAGTGCTTTGGATATAGTGCCTCGGATTAACATCAAATTGTCACCTCCTGTTAGTGTTCATTCACTAAAGGAATAGTATACAAAACATGTACATTTGAATTAAGGGAAGATGGTTAGAAAAGTTCTAGAAACAGGAAGTACCACTCAGAAGACTTCTATGAGACCAGGACAAAGACAAACTTTACTATGTAGTTTACAATTTGCCTAGAGCTGTCTTTGATTCTCCTTTCTCTATTTATTTTTTATTATTCCTTGTTCTTATTGTTTTACTATGTTTGAAAAATGTTTATAACTTGATATTTCATTGTAAAATGTGTTCTCTTAGAGGGGAAGAAAAAATGCTTTATATACTAAAAACAGCAGGCTAAAACTATGAGTTAACAAACTATCTACATCTTAAGATTTTCTATAAGCTGCCAGAAGTTATGTTTAGACCAGTTTTATATACTTAATAGATTTCTCTATATTTCCAATAGCTGATGATATAAAGCCATGTCCACGATGTGCTGCTTATATAATAAAGATGAATGATGGAAGCTGCAATCACATGACATGTGCTGTTTGTGGTTGTGAGTTTTGTTGGTTGTGTATGAAAGAAATCTCAGATTTACATTATCTAAGGTAGGTTTATAGAAGGAGCTATTTATATATAAATGTAATTTTATATTGTAAGACAAAATAACTTGTTTTTAAAAAGTATTATCCTAAGCATATTTAAACTTGGTTTTATAAGATACTTAAAGGAATTGGTTTTATTCTAGTTACATAAATTTAAAAGAAACCAAGTTATTATGCTAGTTGTTTGGAATTAATAACTGGTCAAAAATAGGAAATGGGTATTTCCTCTTTTTGTTTTTGTTAAACTAGAATGCTAGCATGTAATACCCTGTGTAATTATGCTAGACTGTAAATACTTCCATTTAATTTTTCCATACAAACATTTTATCATTTAGGCTTCAGAGTGAGTTTATGATATAATCAGATAACTAATGCCTAAAAATATGCATGTTTTGTATTAATTTACTATTAAAAAACTAACTTAAGGGTTTGAGGGTAATGGAGGACTAGGGTACATTTTTAACCTGAATCTTAGTTATCAGTATCTTGTTAATATAATTTATAGTGGTTCTTACCTAATTTAATGAACTCAGAATTTAAAGAAAGGGGAAAAAACTCCTAAGTATGAGAAGTTTTTTAAAAATAGTCATTGCTTTAATATATTGCATTAATTTGTTATTGTGGTGTTTTGCAGCAGTTACTTTACATTATAATTTTTTCCATTAGTCCGTCAGGATGTACTTTTTGGGGGAAGAAACCTTGGAGTCGAAAGAAGAAAATATTATGGCAGCTAGGAACACTGGTTGGTGCTCCTGTTGGAATCGCTTTAATAGCTGGCATTGCTATTCCTGCAATGATTATTGGCATTCCTGTGTATGTGGGCCGCAAGGTAAAATGTTTACTTCTTGTTAGTCCATTACCTTATTCTAAATCTTTAGGTGTATTCTTTTACTATTAATGATTTTTTGCTTTGTTTTGGCTTTTTGTTTAAGCAAAGGGTATCTTTAGTTTCTTCAGTATAAAAGTTACTTTTTACATACATTTTTAATGTTTGGCAAGGATATATGAATACATATAAAGCAGACTTGCTTTAAAATTTTCTGAATCTGAAAATTTTAGTACATTTGCATTATAAAACTAACTTACATTTGCATTATAAAACTAACTTTGAGTATAAAATATTGAAGGATACACACCTAAGATTTTTCTCATAGGTATATCCTTGTAAGGTCAAGTCTATAAAATCTTTTTAATGAAAGTTAATAGCTAAATAACACATGGCCTCTGGCAAAGAATAGCCAGTTTTTAAATTATTTCTGCTGCAGTTCAAAGCTGGTTTTTTTTTTTTTCTTGGATTACTGCTATTAATAATACACTATTTTGCAAATTATAACAATCTTGTCAAAGTCCAAACACCGGTGACTATCACTAGCCTCTAACTGATGAATTATAGTTCATTAGCTAAGCAAATAATTCTTTTTTTAAGGGTTAATGGAATAATTTATGAGGTCCTAAGACATCTGTTGTTGCCTAAACTAACAGAACCCCTGGATTGAGAAGTAACTTTAGAAATTTTCTTTGGTCCTTTCAGTAGGAGATAGCTGAAAGAAAAAAAAGTAAAATTTCTTTGATATCCAAGAAGATCAAAAAATTAAAACTTAAAAAAAAAAAAATTAAAGTTTATCTAATCCCAACCCTGTACCCAAGCAGAACAAAGGGTAACAATTTTAAAAAAGAGAACTAACAGGCCGGGTGTGGTGCCTCATGCCTATAATCCTAGCACTTTGGGAGGCCGAGGCAGGTGGATCACCTGAGGTCAGGAGTTCAAGACCAGCTTGGCCAACATGGCAAACCACATCTCTACTAAAAATACAAAAAAACAATCCAGGCATGGTGGCAGATGCCTGTAATCCCAGCCTCCCAGAGGCTGAGGCAGGAGAATCACTTGAACCCTGGAGGTGGAGGTTGCACTCCAGCCTACGCAACAAGAGCAACAAGAGCAAAACTCTGTCTCAAAAAAAAGGGAAACAAGCTGGGCATGGTAGCTCACTCCTATCATTGTAGCGCTTTGGGAGGCTGAGGCAGGAGGATCACTTGAGGCCAGGAGTTCAAGACCAGCCTAGACAACATAGTGAGACCCCATCTCTCCAAAAAATTTAAAAATTATCTGGGCATGGTGGCATGCACCTGTAGTCCCAGCTACTTGGGAGGCTGAGATAGGAGGATTGCTTAGGAAGTGGAGGCTGCAGTGAACTGTGATCTTGCCACTTCAGTTCAGCCTGGGCAATAGAGCAAGATCCTATTTCTAAAATAAAAAAAGGAACTAAAGGTTATCATACCATGTCATAGGTGATGTATGTACTTTGACTCATTTTAACACTGCAGTAACCTCAATATTTTGGTCTGCCATGTGTGTACCTATGCAACAGTCTTACATGTTCTTAACATGTACCCCAAAACCTAAAATGCAATAACAAAAAAATATTTTGGTCTGTAATTGATATGTTAAAATGTTGAGAGGAAAATTTATGTAATATATCTTCAGTTACACAGAAAGAAGCAGAGCTGAGATTTGAATTCAGATTCATGAATTCTTAATATAAGTTCCCTGATTAAGTTTTATTAGCTATTTGGGAACTTCAGTTATGGGAAAACCACTTCTGTTGTAAAATGGCTGCTAATTGTTACAAAATTCTTACATTGAGTCAGATACTGTTTCCCTTTGTTTCCTTTATTTCTATTTCTGACTTCTGGGACCAGACTGGGAATAAGGTTGATCCTCTTTCATGTAACTGCTGAATTTTTTATATTCAACATATATTTTATAATCAGAAGAATAATATAAACAGTTTCTTAAAAATTAGTTTTGGGTCTGATGACAAACATATTCATAAGCCAAATATTTATTTCAGAAGGTTTTAAGTGAGTAAACCTGAACTTTAAAATTTGTTGGGGCGTGTGTGGTGGCTCACGCCTGTAATCCTAACACTTGGGGAGGGTGAGGAGGGAGGATAGCATTAATCCAGGAGTTTTGAGACCAGCCTGGGCAACACAATGAGACCTTGTCTCTACAAAAAATTAAAACATCGGCTGGGCATGATGGTGCATGCCTGTAGTCCCAGCTGCTAAGGTGGGAGGATTGATTGAGCCCATGAGGTTGAGGCAGCAATGAGCTGTGATCCTGCCACTGCACTCTAGTCTGAATGACACAGAGAGCCCCTATCTCCAAAAAAGAGAAAATAAAAAATTTCAAAATATAGTAGCTGATAATAATTTTTCATGTAGTTATTCAAAGCAAGGTTTTGCTGAAAACAAAACTATTCAGATACTTAGAAGGAAAAGAGAGACTGTTGTACCACATGTACCTATAAATAATTTATAGAGGAGAGATTATTTACCTCATTGTTCAGGTCATAGGGTATAGTTACAGGCTTCCTTTTTTCAAACAGGTACCCAGAGTGTCATAAGTGAATGAATTAATTTTCCATTGAAATAGTGTTCTGTGTTGCCTGGGATCCCAACCAACTCAGGAAAACCTACTAAGTCAATAAAGTACCCAAAAGCTGAGCCTTCACTTAACAATTAAAAAATAGAAAATGGAGCAAAAAATCGTAAACAGAAAAATTAAATTGAGCCAGAAATAAGTGGGATGATGTGATCACTGTAATCGAACATTGGTGCTTGAAGCTGAAAAATTTTTTGGAAGAATTCTCTCTTGGCAGCCTGCCTTTGCAAGTCAGCTCCATCTGTTGTTGCTTTGCCTTTTCTCTTCTTCAGTGCTAAGTTTCCCAGGAATAGGAGTGGGGAGGAGCAGGAATTAGCTGCAATACTGAAGGATAATGAAAGGTACCCTGGGAAGGTCTGCCATCTCTGCCTGCATGGACTGTGTAGGGAAGTGAGGAGGCTCGTTTATAAGGAACCTCTGCTTAGTGCTGGGAAACAGGATTCTGACTAGGAAATAGAAAGGTTTCTCATCCCATACCCGCATCATCCACCTCCCACCCTAGTTTTTCCACTGTTTTATATATTCCACAACACTCATACTTTACAGCCTTCCAAAGGCTAAAGGTATTATTACACCATGTAATAATAGATTATCTTATAAGTCTCACCTGTAATATGGTTTATAAGTCATTTTATTTTAGAGAGTCCCCATAACATTTTGAGGCTGTTTTGAATCTGTCTTGGAACAGCCCTTGCAAACCATGAAAATAAAGATGTCAAAGTTCATATAATTTCTCAAGCCACTTTTTAATCACTGCTTTTATGATGATATGACATTCTACTTATTAACACCTGTCCTGTACAGAGATGCTGAGTGAATTCAATCCTGTCCTCTGTTAGCCATTATTTATCGTCTTTTTTGTTTCTCTGCCCTTTACTTTGAGCTATAAATGAAAGCCCTGGATTTTAAGTCATTTGTCAGTATTTGTCTTAATAAAAAGGGATCTGAGAAAAAATAATTCTGTTTATTCATACTTGTTTATTAGAAATGTTTTTTAAGGTCAATTTTTAAAAAGAAACCTTTCCCAGAAGCCAATTTTTACCATTTAGACAATCTTCTTTAGAAAGAAACCTTTAGAATACTGGAAGTATCCTGTTAGTGAACCATGTAACTCCTGTGTTGAAAATAATAATCTTAATTTCTTTCTCTTTGCTCAATACATAATTACACTACTTTTGATTAAAATTATAAAGACTACTTTTACTCAAGACTTTTAAAATTAAGCACAAAGTAAAATCTGTTAAATCACTGTCTTGAGCAAATTATTTGTGAGAATATACTGATAGTATAAAGACACCAGTAAGTTTACCTTGAACTAAGATACTCAGCTATGAACTTTTTTGAAAAATAACTTTAGCAAGTATAGGCCTTTTTCAACTAAGTTAAATTGTAATGTATTTTTCTCTTTTATCCCCCACCCCTATTTTTATTAATTCAAGATTCACAATCGCTATGAAGGCAAGGATGTTTCAAAGCACAAACGGAATTTGGCCATAGCAGGTGGTGTAACATTGTCTGTAATCGTGTCTCCAGTAGTAGCTGCAGTGACTGTAGGTAAGAACATGCTGAAAAGTACTAATTACCTAAAATTTTTTGGAGTTAAAGTTTTGTGGAAAGATTTTTAAAAAACAAAGTGAAGAGAAGATGTTTACTTTTTTGTTTTTTAATTTAAGGACAAATTAAATTAATTTAATTGAGCCTACATTAAGTCTTTCTTTGGTTAGAATAGTTGGTAAATTGTTAGTAGCTGTTACCTGTTTTCCCCCCACTCCACCTCAAGTGCAGTTCAGAGTCCTGGCACTTTTCTCCTCATGTGGGTTACCTGAAAGACTGGGAACTTTGAATTTGCTTAACAGCTGGGTAAATCTACTTTTGGCAAATATTCCAGCCAACTCTTCAGAACCCAGGCACTTTTCTCTGTATGCCTCTCTTGAAAAGACTTTCTAAAACTCATGTTTCTGTGAGTTACTTTGTTGTTGTTGTTTGTAATGATTGATTTAATTTCTCTTTAGGTATTGGTGTTCCTATTATGTTAGCTTATGTCTATGGCGTTGTTCCAATTTCTCTTTGTCGAAGTGGAGGTTGTGGAGTCTCAGCAGGCAATGGAAAAGGAGTCAGGATTGAATTTGATGATGAAAATGATATAAATGTTGGTGGAACTAACACAGCTGTAGGTAAGTCCTTTAAGCAAAGGAAGAAAATGTGCTTATTAACAGTGTAAATAGTGGGGAGGCCGGAGATAACATACAAGTCAGAATTTCCATTGCCCTCCTTTTACTAGGCGTAATAGTATTCATTCAGAAGTACACCCGTGAATAAATTGCCAAGGAGAAGTGTATGGATGAAAGAGGTGGGGGTAATTTTGGGTACCTGACCTCTAATGGGAATATAATGTCTTAGAAATCATAAACTTTTCATCTTAAATTTTGCCTGAAACATTACAAATCATTAAGTAAAGGGTAGGAAGAGAAATACAGTTCAAAAAGAAATACAGATGCTCAATAAGTCAAAAATATCTTCAATTCAATGTTATTCAAAGAAATGTGAATTAGGTTAGTAACTAACAGAGATTAAGTATAAAAAAGCCTTCATAGACTGCCAATAGGAGTATGTCAGTAAACCTTTTTTTTAAAGTACATGTTCTATATTCTAGCAATTCTTGTTGTAGAAATTTGTCATAGGGAAATAATCAGGCAGATGTGTAAAGATAATGCCTACTTTCTTATCTCCCATTTTCTCTGGAACTCACCTCAATCAGACTTTTGTCCCTACTACAGAATTTTGTTTCTGCTATTCAATAAAGCAGAGTCACCAGTGGCCTCTGTGTAACTTAATACAGTGGTCAATTCTTGGTCCTCATCTTCGTATAGCAGTATATCTGACATGATAGACTCTATCCTTCTTCTTGAAATACTTCACTTTTCTTCTGGGAAACCACTTCTTAACCATATTTCCTGGCCACTTCATCTTATTCGTCTTTGCTGGTTCATTTTCCTCTTCTGACTTCTAAATGGTTGTTTCCCAGGACTCAGTTCTCAGAATTCTTCTCTTATTTATCTACACTTTTGCCCTAGGTAATCTCATCTATTAAATTATATATAGACCGACCTCTCTCTAAATTTATATCTAGGCTAGAACTCTCCCCTGAACTTCAGACTTGCATGTCTAACTTTGCTCTTGATCTGCACTTGAATGTCTAACAAGAATTTCAAGCTTAACTTGTCTATAGCCAAATTTTTTACTCTAAAATCTGTTCTTCCATCAATCCTCTTTAACTCAGTAAGTAGCTTCTCCATTCTTCCTATTGCTTGGGCCAAAAACCTTCACTTACGATGCCTCCCTCTTTTCCCTCATGTCCTACATCTGATCTGTCAGCAAATTCTGCTGCTTCCTTCAATATTTAGCTATAATCCACTTCTTACTCTCTTCACTGCCCTTCCCTTAGTTCAAGCTACTATCCTTATTCCTGGGCAATTGTAATAGCCTCTTAACTGCTGTATCACCTTCTCAGCTTCTCTTCACTATTCCATAGTGCAGCCATAGTCACATGCCTAAACCCTGTCAGATTATGTCTTTCTTATGCTCAAAACTTCCCCAGTGGCTTCTAACTATACTGGGGAAGAAAATCCAAATTCCTTATCATAGCCCAAAAGGCCCCACATGATCTGCCCCAGCTATGTCTCTGAGCTCGTCTCTTGTCACCCTCCTATTTTATACCACTGTCACTTGATTTCTGAGGGTGCCAAGCGTGCTCCTACTTATAGGCTTTTAAACTTGCAGTTCTCTCTGCCTGAAATACACTTTCCCTAGAAAAATTAATGGCTCACTTTTTTACTTCATTTGTCTCTACAAGTATTACCTTATCAAAGAGGCCTTCCCTCATCACATCATATAAATTAACACACAGTCATGTACATACATGCCCTTCTCATCACTCTTCTCCCCTTTACTCTCTTGTATTTTTCCTCATAGCATTTATCACCATATGATTGGGTATATAATAGGAACTCAAATATGGTGCAAATAAATGACTCCTTCCATATAAAACATATGAGAGATACTATAAAATTGGAACATGGTCTTACCAGATCTTAATAATAGCTTGTAGACAGAACTGTGGGATATATCTAGAAATCAGCTTTTAGCCCATTCTTATTGACTTAAAGAATAATAAGCTCTTTAAATGACACCCTTAATGAAAACTGTCACGTAATTTTCCTCTGAAGTCAGCCATATTTTTCAACAATCAGATTCTTTATAGAATTTCTAAAATCCGAGTTTTTGAAAAAAAGAACTAGTGACCATTTAAAATGAGGGCTTTATTCCTACTGCTTCTAGTGGACTAGCCTGAAAAAAATATTTTTCCGTGTCTGTGTATATTTTATACCTTTTATAATGTCCTCTCTGAAATCATGGAGGAATTTAAGAAGGGGAAAATTGATAATCATACTTACTTAGTTTCTTTGGAATATTTGCATTCAGATACAACATCAGTAGCAGAAGCAAGACACAACCCTAGCATAGGGGAGGGAAGTGTTGGTGGGCTGACTGGCAGTTTGAGTGCAAGTGGAAGCCACATGGATCGAATAGGAGCCATCCGAGACAACCTGAGTGAAACGGCCAGCACCATGGCACTAGCTGGAGCCAGTATAACGGGGAGTCTGTCAGGAAGTGCCATGGTAAACTGTTTTAACAGGTGTGTGTTTTGGTTTGGTTTGGTTCTGCCTTCTGGTAACTACAACTTATTAATTAGGTGAGAATTTTGAACATAAAGCATGATGATTATATACAACCCTACTATGTGGAGGTTCAAAATAGTAATGTTAAAAATGAAATTTGGGACCAGGCGCAGTGGCTCACACCTGTAATCCCAGCACTTTGGGAAGTCAAGCGTGTGGATTGCCCGACCTCAGGAGTTCAAGACCAGCCTGGGCAACATGGCAAAACCCCATCTCTACTAAAAAATACAAAAAATTAGCCGGATTTGGTGGCATGCACCTGTAGTACCAGCTGCTCGGGAGGCTGAGGTAGGAGGATCACTTGAGCCTGGGAGGTGGAGGTTGAATTCAGCTGAGATCACACCAGTGAACTCCAACCTGAGTGACAGTGAGACCCTGTCTCAAAAAAAAAAAAGAAATTTGGTGGTAGACTTCTAAGACTAAGGAAGAACATTCTGCCAGTTTTTTCACTGTCCTTGTCAGATTTTATATGATAAATCATTGCTGCAGCAGTAGACATAGAAGCAAAGGCAATATTTAAGCCTAGATCTTACCTCTGTGGGTAACAACAGCTGGGTATTAGGGAGATGGGACTTCGGCTGAGTCCCCAGGAATGTGTGAACTGGGACCAGGATAATTGGCTAGAGGCCTTTTATGTATTACTGCTTCCTTACTTTGTTCTCACCAAGTCTTTTACCAATAGCCATGTAGATAAGTAGGAAAAATTATCTTCCCGTTTCTCTTTATTTCACTATTTTTCACTTATGCTTATTAGCCTTGCTTTTTTTTAATGTAGGGGAGAATACATGAATTAAAAGAAAAATCAGACATATTTATCTTATTTTTTTAGGTAGTTTGCATTTAAATACAAACTCTTAAGTTTTAGTGGTATATATAACCTCTTTTTAAAAAGGCAAATGTTGGCTGGGCTCCGTGGCTCACACCTGTAATCCCAGCACTTTGGGAAGCCAAGATGGGAGGATAGCTTGAGGCTAGGAGTTTGAGACCAGCCTGGGCAACATAATGAGTCCCTGTCTCTAATATATATAAATAAATAAAATATTAAAAGGCAGGTTTTATTTATAGAGCCATTTTTAATATAGATGCTGAGGATTTTTGTATTCATCGATCTGTCATGTTTAATAATGTATTATAACTTCATGTTTTGCATTGAAGCATTATAAAACGTCATATCCTGAGTGAGAATAATGGAGCGCATTTAAGTGAAAATCCTCTGTGTCCTTTTTGTGTTATTCTATTACTGCCTTACTTGACAGACAACTAGTTTTTCCCATTTTATTTGGTTGGGTGGTACTGAATTTGTGCTGCAGTAGACTTTGAATTAAATAAAAGGAAATAAAAAAAATAATGGTTCCAAAAATAGCTTCTGGTTACTAGGGTTCTTAACTGAATTATTTGGAAATACGTATTACAGTAGTGCTGATATTAAATGTAAGTTTGGTTATTTCATACCCCCCCTTTAAGGTTGGAAGTTCAAGCAGACGTACAGAAAGAACGGTACAGTCTAAGTGGAGAATCTGGCACAGTCAGCTTGGGAACAGTTAGTGATAATGCCAGCACCAAAGCAATGGCAGGATCCATTCTGAATTCCTACATCCCATTGGACAAGTAAGGAAAAAATTGTTGTAAAACTGAAAGTATTTTTAAAATTAATTTTAAAGGAATAATTCCTATCATTAGACAAATTACCAGTGAAAAATGGCTACCAACTATTAAGTTCTCTGAGAAAAGAAAACAGAGAGCTCTCCAGAATAGGCAAATCTGTATAGATCATAAAGTGAATTTGTGGTTGCCAAGGGCTGGAAGAGGGAAGAATGGGAACTGATTGCTAATGGGTACAAGGTTTCTTCTTGGGATGATGAAATGTTCTGAAATTAGGTAGTGGTGATGGTTGCACAGCTCAGATCAGAAAATCACTGAATTGTACACTTTAAACAGGGAATTATATCAGAACAGAATAAAGCTGTTCTTTAAAAGGTAGCATAGTGCCTAGAACAGCATAAGTAATAAATGTATCTACTACTGTTTTAAAAATTGAAGCATTATAAAGAATTCTCTTATTTCAAGTACATTTTTTTTAAGTAGAACGTGTCTTGCATTAAGATGGTCTGATAGCTTATATATAGTCTGAGTTTTCCACACAGAAACCCTTCTCCCAGTCATCTGAACAAAAAGAAGTCAGAAATTATGTTTGTATTTGTTACTCTTATGTTTCAGAGAAGGCAACAGTATGGAGGTGCAAGTAGATATTGAGTCAAAGCCATCCAAATTCAGGCACAACAGTGGAAGCAGTAGTGTGGATGATGGCAGTGCCACCCGAAATCATCCTGGTGGTTCGTCCAGTGGCTTGCCTGAAGGTAAATCTAGTGCCACCAAGTGGTCCAAAGAAGCAACAGCAGGGAAAAAATCAAAAAGTGGTAAATTGAGGAAAAAGGGTAACATGAAGATAAATGAGACCAGAGAGGACATGGATGCACAGTTGTTAGAACAACAAAGCACGAACTCAAGTGAATTTGAGGCTCCGTCCCTCAGTGACAGTATGCCATCTGTAGCAGATTCCCACTCTAGTCATTTTTCTGAATTTAGTTGTTCTGACCTAGAAAGCATGAAAACTTCTTGTAGTCATGGTTCCAGTGATTATCATACCCGCTTTGCTACTGTTAACATTCTTCCTGAGGTAGAAAATGACCGTCTGGAAAATTCCCCACATCAGTGTAGCATTTCTGTGGTTACCCAAACTGCTTCCTGTTCAGAAGTTCCACAGTTGAATCATATTGCTGAAGAACATGGTAACAATGGAATAAAACCTAATGTTGATTTATATTTTGGTGATGCACTAAAAGAAACAAATAACAACCACTCACATCAGACAATGGAATTAAAAGTTGCAATTCAGACTGAAATTTAGGCCCATAGATGCTGCAGAATAATTAGCACTGTACAACCTTGTTTGGAGCTGGTTGAGCTACATGTGACTACTTTAAGTTTCAAGTTACCAGCAAAAGCCGGGTTTCATTATCATAATGCAGATACACTTTCTGTGTTCAGCAAGGCATTGTGTGTCATGTGGATCTTAGTTACCAAACTATGAAATGAAGGCTTTAAAAGTGCATTATTTTAAGGATAGTAAATTTGAAGAGCAAAGCATGTTTTGTGTGTTTGCCACAAAACATTGCTTGAAGCACATTCTTGTGTATTTAGATAGAAATTGGTCTTAATTTGTAATCAATATAAAATACTAATGCAATTCTACAGCATTCAAATGAAGAAAACTTGAGGCTTTAGGGATAAGTGGTTAGTGATATTTTATTGAAACCACTAAGAGATAAGTTTAAAAGAACTGCATAGGTTACTCTCAGTATATGATACTCTTTGTAACATTTCTATTTATATCTGGGCATAAATTTCATTTTCTTTTCTTCACATGCAATGTGGTTATATAAAGCTTAGTGCAGCTCATTTGCTACCATTTGGATACTTAGACACTTTGAGCAAAATTGTGGCAGTTTTTGCACAACTTTGAAATAGAAATACCTGGTACTCTATCTTGTATATTGTTGATGCCATCTTAGAGGAAAAATGTAAGGTAAGTAAGTAAGTATATGACAGCAACAAATAAGATATATAAAACTACACAATAAAATCCCATTAGATTATAAGTATTACAAAAAAGCCACCTTTCTCTAAGGGGAAATTTGTACCCCATTGATTCTTGGTGCCTTTGGAATAGATTGGGTTTTAATGGCCTAGTTATTTGAGGATTTTGCTGTGGTGTTTTCCATGTCTTCTCTAGTCACCTTGGATTATATAGAAAAATACAGGAAATAGATAAACATGAATGTGATTAATAACAATGCTGAAGAAGTATTAGCCTACCAAAGACACACTCAGGCTTTAGTGAATAACTTTACATAACCTCAATTTTTAACACATATGTATCTTCTCCAACCATGAAATCAAAGCGTGGTGCAGAGCTTGTACCAAGTACAAAAGGTCCATGTATGATTAGCATTATTTTCTTTTGCTTTTGTTTATGGACAATGTTCAGCTGAAATAAGCGGAAGTTGGCCAAAATACTACCTGTACTGTTAATTTCCTATATAAGTCACTTAAATAAAGCAGGTTAACCTCAATGATAGCAGTTAAAATGTTCTATCTTATGTATTTAAGTATTACCATTATGGTGCTACTGAGCATTTTCTTTTGATAAAAAGAAAAATGCCATGGGCTGCAGTCTTCTTCCATCACTTTTCCCTACCAGTTCCATTAATATGCTTATAACACTAGTGCCCATTATTTTATTTGATAATGCTTATTATGGTATTTGTATATTTGTTTGCATTCCAATTTTGTTCAATAATGAGTGTGTAAACTGCATACCTGAAATAAATGTAAATACTAATGTATTGCTCTCTTCTGGTGTGTGCACAAGTGTTTTTTTCATAAGAATGGGAATATTAATTGGCCATGCAGTGGTACTCATAAATATTGTGAGCCATTGTGATGATTCTGCCTTCTGGTGTCAGCCCAAAGGGAAGCAAGCATTTGCTGAACTTTTCAACAGTGTTTAGAAACTACCCTTTCTTCCCATCTAATTCCTGTCTTTCTACCAGAAAAAAAGATGCTGTATACATCATCGTAACTTTTTTTTAGTAAATTGGTTGAGTTTAACTTGAGTAAATGTATCTATCATTAAATTGTGAAGAGACATCAGTATTATAAATCCTCATCTTAGAAAAATGGAAAGATCAGATAACTTGGGAAAAGGGGGGAAAAAAGTAAAAAGATCTTAAAAGACTATTTTAAGAGATTCTATCCTAGCAACATTAGATTATGAAACTGGAACCATTTAAATTCAAGCTCATTGTAATCAAATGCTTTCTATTCTTGTAGCTCTATAAATTGCATAGTTTTTCTGTTTCTCTGGTCCATAGTTAATACTTCATGAAAATAATCTTTTTTTGTTTATTTTGAGATGGAGTGTCACTCTGTAGCCCAAGCTGGAGTGCAGTGGCACAATCTCGGCTCACTGCAACCTCCGCCTCCTGGGCTCAAGCAGTTCTTGTGCCTCAGCCTCCCAAGTAGGTGGGACTACAGACGCACATCACCACACCGGCTAATTTTTTTTTTTTTTTTGTATTTTGTATTTTAGTAGAGACAAGGTTTCGCCATGTTGCCCAGGATGGTCGCAAACTCCTGAGCTCAAGTGACCCTCCCACCTTGGCCTCCCAAAATCCTGGGATTACTGGTGTGAACCACTGTACCTGCGAAAATAAACTTATGAATATGTTGACTGCCTTCTTGACATTTCTTTAAAAGGCTAAAGGTGAAATGGAAAGCTAAATGATCTTTCGAGGAACATAGCAAAAACAGTGCCATATAGGAGGCTGGTGCATTCATTCACCCTACACCTTCTGGTGATACTCCTAACCAGTATCACTTCAGTCGCACTTTACAACTAGCTTTGAAAATTTGTTGTCTCCTGGATCCTTCAAAGTTGGATTAATTTAGGACCAAGCCAATTTTCCCTGGAGCTTAATTCTGGGCTAGCCTGGAACAAGAGATACCTCCAGGGTGTTCAAAACAAACCTTAACTCACTGAAATCTTGTTAAAACCCTTTGTATTTTAAGGCCTATTGGAAAAATCATCTGGTAATGAAAGAAAAGAAATACAAAGATTATAATAGTATAACCTACTGTTGATTATGTAGACCACCAATTTAACTGGTAGATTAGCTTCAATGTACAAATTCCCAGCTCCAGAGCATTGAATTAGTTAGCTTTTTATATTAAATGCACATAATCCACCACTTCTAGCTGATTTTTGGTGGAAATTGTGTTAATTTTGTAAACGTGTAAGACTTTCCATAGCTTGTTGTCTAGGTAAACATATAGATGAATCACCATATAAAGAATATATGTTGAAAACTGTCAGAGCTATTAATTGCTACATGATATGAGCAAAAGAAACTCCTCCACAGATCGTTTTGCCTTTCCATTCAGAGTAATGAAGCTTCTTACAGCTTCTAGTCTGTCCCTGGACCTAAGGAAAGATTTTCTTTTCTCAAGGCAACATTTCATATGGTTCCTATTAATGGATTTGTCCTTTCATTTATTTCTTTCACTAAAGTACGAGAGAGAAATCATTGCTAACAGCCAGTGTTTATATACTGGTTGATTTTTGAATGCCAAAAATAGTATTCTAAATTTGGATAGAGTTATGTTATTTAGGGTAGCTATTATTTAACAGATGTATATGAAAAAGTTTGCAGTTTTAAATTTTAGTTCACATTGAATCACTGTACATCATACACCAGTCCGAATGTTTGTTACTTCTACTAGTTTATTCATTCAACAAAGAAGATGCTGGAAATACAGCATAGTACCAAATAAACAGGCTTCAGAGGGCTTATATTAGAATTTGGAGGGTACAAAAATAATAAACACATGGACATAGCTTAAAATAATGGAACCAGATGTAAAATAACCAGACGATGGTTGCTATGAAAAATTTGAGGTGGGCATAAGAGTGATGGGTTGTGGGGAAGCAGTACTGTTTTATACAGGGCAAAACAGGAAAAAAATCTGTTTAGAAGACTTTTGTCCCAGGATATAAAGGAAATGAAGGAACTGTGTAAACATAACTGGTGAATGAGCATTTCAGAAACATCTCCAAGGTGAGTTAATGGACAATTTAGACATCAGTCTTGGAATCTAAGTTTGCTATCTATTAGGGCAAGTCTGCCACCTTTTTTCCTTGGAGAGTGTCTTGAGTGTCCTTGGCACTTTACATTTCCATAAACATTTTAGAATAACCTTGTGTTCCACCAATTTAGATTGGGATTACATAGAATCTGTAATTATCCTTATAGAAGTCTTTTATGGCCAGACGCAGTGGCTCACACTTGTAATCTCAGCACTTTGGGACCAAGACAGGTGGATCACCAAGAGTTCAAGATCAGCCTGGCCGACATGGCGAAACCCCATCTCTACTAAAAATACAAAAATTAGCTGGGCTTGGTAGCAGGTGCCTGTAATCCCAGCTGCTTAGGAGGCTGAAGAAGGGAATTGCTTGAACCCAGGAGGCAGAGGATGCAGTGAGCCAAGACCCAGCCTGGGCAACAGAGTGAGACTGTCTCAAAAAAAAAAAAAGTCTCAACTCCAGCCTAGGCAACAGAATGAGACTCACTCTCTCAAAAAAAAAAAAAAAGTCTTACATCTTCTGTTAAATTTCATTCCAAGGTACTTGATATTTTTAATCCTATTATAATGGTATATTTTTAAAATGCCTGTCTGCCTTCCTCCTTCTGTCCCTCCCTCCTTCTGCCAATTGGGTTCAAGCAATTTAGCTGCCTCAGCCTCCCAAGTAGCTGGGATTACAGTCGTCCCACCACCATGCATGGCTAATTTTTGGGATTTTTAGTAGAGAGGGGATTTCATATGTTGGCCAGGCTGGTCTCAATCTCCTTACCTCGGGTGATCCACCTGCCTCGGCCTCCCAGAGTGCTGGGAATACAGGTTAAAGCCACCATCCCCGACCAGAAATGCTATTGATTTTGTATAATGATTTTGTATCTGGTGAGTATTACTCTTTTAATTCCAGTGGTTTATCTCCAGATTCTTTGGGATATCACTCTACAGTTGTTTGTGAATATTTGTATTAAACACTTTCACAGTGCTTTGAAGTGTCAGATACTTTGTGAGCACTTTTAAAATAGTAGCTTATGGAAAAGCAAACAAAAAAGAATGAAAGAAAAAAACATAATAACTTATCAAGTTTACTTATATAACAAACCTGCACATGTACCCCTGAACTTTAAATTAAAAAATAATATTCGGTTGACTTTGAATAGTGAATAGGGATCATATAATTTAGAAAGATGCAAAAGGTAATTACATATCAAATTATATATTAAAGTCTTAATTATAATTAGAGTTGGTTCAAAAGAAAATATTCCTCAGAACAACTCTGTGAAGGAGGTATTCTTATCCTCATTACAGATGAGGTAACTGAGGCACAGATGTTAAGTATATTGCCTGGAGTTGCATAGCTGCTAAGTGACAGAGGTGGGATTCCAGTTGCTTTTTTTTCTTTTTCTTTGTCTTAGGTCATTTCATCATTAATTTATTTTTTTGGCTCTTTGCACCAGCTAGGACTTCTAGTGTGTACTTCTGAATATCAGTGGTTTTAGGGGGCATTGTTGATTTGTTAATAACCTAACCTCAAACGGAAACCTTTCATCATTTCAGCTATTCATTATGATATTTGCTGCAGATATATTTATAGGAGATCCTTTATTGAATTTAGTAAATTGTCTTCTAACTCCTAGTTTGTTTGCCAAGAGTTTTTACTTTGGAAAATAGTTGAATTTTATTGGCTGTTTATTTGGTGGGGGGAGCATCTGTCATATAATTTTGATTACTTTAATATGTTAATATGGTAAATTTGATTTTTCAAATGTTAACCTGAGGCAGACTTCAGTGATCAGGGTGTGTAAGATTGGAATGATGTCTACCTTGAATGTTTGGTAGAAATTGCTGTTAAGGCTGACTGCACTTGAATTGTTTTTCAGTACTAGAGGGCCAGGTTTTCAGGATTAGTAAGCAGCTAATTTTCATCTATGTGAGCAGTAAAATAAGGCAGTCTCTTTCCTCTGTAAGAGTTGACTTAATTCTAGAATGTGTGGGCTGGCTGGTGACAATATAGTCTTTGCTTTTATTTTTTTCCTTTCCAGCCTTTTGCCTAAATAGCACTGGAGCACATATTTCTGTCACTTTTTATCCTGCATGAAGGAGGTAAAACATAGACATTACATAACCCCATATGTTCCAGGTATCAATACTTCCAGATTCTTATTTCTGTATTCAAGATATTAGGATAACAAATCTTAAATACACTCTAGTCTTTGAGAGCAGGAACCTTATCTTTCCTTTTATTTTTCCTATACTTAGCAGTATTTCTATATATGAAGAGGAAATTCTGATAGGACAGAAGAACAACTGAGCAAAGGGAATTAGGATGTTTGTGGACTCAACTCAGAGCTGATAACCAGCCACTTAATAATATTGTACAGTAAAATAAGTTGTTTGAAACAATACAGTGGCTGAAAAGACAGTCACTTTTAATGAAGCTTTATAGCAAATATGTTAGTTTATAAATATTCTATCATGTATGACAGCCATTGGAACCTAATTTTCAGGGTTAGTATAGCTCGGGCATTTTAATTTTGCTTTGGGGGGCTTTTTGTTGCTTTTTTGCTTGTTTAAAGAAAATATAATACTTTCAACTAGGTAAGGAAATCACAGTTGCCTTAGAAGTATTGTGAACTTACGTTTTAGAGACTTTCTTTTGAAAGCTTAAATAAAATGTGCACAAATGAATTATTTCCCCTTCCTCTCTTCCTTGCCTTCTTTTTGTGTTTTGTTCTCCCCTTCTCTTCTCTGCCCCCTTCCCTCATTATCTTCCCCCATAAGCATTGCAAATGACAAAATATGTGATACCAGTTTTCTCCGTGTTCATAGTTACACACAATGAATATATACATTAATTTTCTTGATTTTTCTCAGTCATATCTTTGGGAAATCTGTCCAACTCAACTGTATAACTCCAATTAATTCTTTTTAATGACTGCATAAGAATTTTGTAGTATAGACATGCTGCAGTTATTCAGACATTCTTATATTGATGAGCATTCACTTTGTTATTTGTTGTTTCTTTCCTCAATACAAAACACTGCGGAAAACATTCTAATACTTACATCCTTATGTTCTGGTATTTGTAAGTATGAGAGATAGATTCAAGGAAGTCAAATAGCTAAAGTCCATGAATATTAAATTCTTCAAAGGTTACCAGATTGTCTTCCAAAAAAAGCTGTCACAATTTATAATTTGCTAACAATATATGAGTTCCCTTTTCCCTGCATTCTACCAAAAATAGGTATTGGAGCTCTACAAATTTTTAAACTGTTTCATGTAAAGTAATATCTAATGTTACATTTTCCTGACTAGTTTGTACATCTTTTTTTTAAAATTATACTTTAAGTTCTGGGGTACATGTGCAGAATGTGCAGATTTGTTACATAGGTATACACATGTCATGGTGGTTTGCTGCATCCATTGTCCCATCATCTACATTAGGTGTTTCTCCTAATTCTATCCCTCCCGTAGCCCCCCACCCCCAACATGCCCCAGTGTGTGATGTTCCCCTTCCTGTGTCCATGTGTTCTCATTGTTCAACACCCACTTATGAATGAGAACATGCAGTTTGGTTTTCTGTTCTTGTGTCAGTTTACTGAGAATGATGGTTTCCAGCTTTATCCATGTCCCTGCAAAGGACATGAAATTC
>CAUYQU010009202.1:0-67090 GCA_963574635.1 Cheracebus regulus | reverse complement strand
ACCTCTAATATCCTTTCTTCTACTTGATCAATTCGACTGGTAAAACTTGTGCATACTTCACGGATTTCTCGTATTGTGTTTTTCAGCTCCATTAATTCGTTTATGTTCTTCTTTAAATTGTCCATTCTCGTTAGCATTTCATCAAATCTTTTTTCAAAGTTATTAGTTTCTTTGCATTGCTTTAGAACATATTCTTTTAGCTCACAGAAGTTTCTTATTATCCACCTTCTGAAGCCTAATTCTGATGATTCTTCACACTCGTTTTCCATCAAGCCTTGTTCCGTTACTGATGAGGAACTAGCGTCCTCTGTAGAAGGAGAGATTTTCTGATTTTGAGTCTTCTCAGTTTTTTTACGGTGGCTTCTTGGCATCTTTATGGTTTTGTCCATCTGTTGTCTTTGTAATTACCAACTTTCAAATTAGGTCTCTGAGTGGATGTCCAGCTTGTTAATTCCCGGCTCCGGAATCTATGTAATTTTCACTGTGGCGACCTTCAACGCTAGCTAAGACAGCAGCGTTGAAACTTGTGGTGCTTTTCTGCCCGGGGGTCGCTGATCTGACTTCCCTCTTCAGTCCCTTTTTCAATCAGCTGGATGGACTGCTCTGCCTTCACAGAGCTCCAAACATCATCCAAAAGGAGACTCAGTCCTGTTTACTCTGCACCAAGAGCCACCGAGCTGAGGCGCTGGCAAAACAGCCGCACCAGCCGAAAGGGTCACGCTGGGTGACCTGTGGGGCTCCTCTGCTGGGAATGTCCTGGCCCGTGGGCAGCAAAAATTTATTGGTAAGTGTGGCGTCCACTGGCTCTCTGCGCTTTTACTGGGAGCTGCAATCCTGAGCTGCTAGTGATTGGCCATCTTGGATCTCTCTCTCTGAATTTTTTATATATTGTCAATATATGTGGCTTTTGTCAGATATATGGGTTGCAAATATTTTCTCCCACTCTGTAGCTCTTAATAGGATCTTTCACAGAAAAAAAGTCCTGATTTTTATAAAGTCCAACTTATTTATTTTTCCATGTGTGGGTGATCACTTAGCCCTAGATCCCAGGTTTTCTCCTGTGTTTTTCCTAAAGGTTTTAGAGTTTTTCCGTTTAAATTTTAACTCTTGTGATTCATTTTGAGTTAATTTTTGTGTAAGGTGTGAGACTAAGGTAGAGGTTCATTTTCTGCCTACGGATGTCCAACTGAACTGTTCCAGCACTATATGCTGATAAGGCTTTCTTTCCTTCATTAAACTGCTTTGGCAACTTTGTCAAAACTCAATTGGGCATCATATACGTGTGGGTCTATTTCTGGATTCTCTGTTTGTTCCACTGATCTATGAGCAAACAGTCTACAAACAGTCTTGATTACTATAGCTATGTAGTTAAGTCTTCAAATTGGGTAGATTGGTGCCTCTCACATTATTATTTTTCAAAATCATTTTAGCAATTCTAGTTACTTTGCCTTTCCATATAAATTTCATAATAATCATGTCAATATCTATATAAAATATTGCTGGAATTTTGACAGGAATTACATCAAACAGTTGGGGGAAGAACTGACATCTTTCCTAGGCTGAATTTTCCAATTCATGAGCATTGTCTCTTCATTTATTCAGTTATTTCTTTCATTAGTGTTGCATAGCTTTTAGCACACATGTACTATACACATTTTATTAGGTTTACATATAAACATTTCATTTGATTTTGGTAACTATAAATGTACTGTATTTTAAATTTCAATGTCCATGTGTTTGTTGTTAGTCTACAAAAATACACTTGATTTTTGTATGTTTATCTTGTGTCTTATACATTTTATAAACTGATACATTAGTTTTAAGAAGATTTTGGTAGTTTTCTTAGGACTTTCTATGTAAACAAACACTCATGTATCTGCAAATAGGGACTGTTTTATTTCCTCCTCTCTGATCTGTAAGAATTTCTAGCCAGTAGAATAAGGTAAGAAATGGAAATTCTTACCATTTCTTTCTTACCTTATTCTACTGGCTAGAAATCCCAGAACTATGTTGAATAAGAGTTCAGGAAACAGACATACTTACCTTTTTCCTGATATTACTGGGACAGCACTTGGTCTTTTACCATTAAGTATAATGGTAGGTACACAGTTTTCTGTAGATGCTGTTTACTAAGTTTGAGATAATCTCTGTATTGCTATTTTCCTGAGAATTTTTGTCATAAATGAGTGTTAAGTTTGTTAATGCTTTTTCTGCACTGATATAATCATGTGATTTTTTTCTTCTTTAATGTCTTATTATGGTAGATTACATTGACTGATTTTTAAATATTTAACCTGACTTCACTCCTGGAATACCTCAGTTATCATGTTTTAAAAAATATATTGATGAATTCTGTTTGCTAACATTTTGTTGGGAATTTTTGTGTCTATGTTTATGAGGGATGTTCACCTGCAGGAATCTTTATTTACTACTTTGGGTTTGGGGATCAAGGCAATTGCAACTTTATAAAATGATTAGAAAGTGTTCCCTGCTTTCCATTTTCTATAAGAAATTGTGTAGAATTGGTGTTGATTCTTCTTTAAATGTCCAGTAAAATTCTTCAATGAATCCATTTGGGCCTGGAGATTTGTTTCTTGAGAAGTTTTAAAATTTCTAACTCTATTTCCTTAATAGTTATAGGACTATTAAAATTACCTATTTAATACTGGGTGAATTGTGATAGTTTGAAGTTTTTGAGGAAGTGTTGTTCCTCATCTAAGTGGTCACATTTATGTGTATACGGATGTTTACCGTATTCCCTCATTAACCTTTTGATGTATACACAGTTTGTATTGATATCCTGTTTCATTTCTCATATTAGTAATTTGAGTATTTTCTTTTTGCTTTGTCAGTCTTGCTAGAGGTCTGTCAATTTTATAAATCTTTTCAAAGACCCAGCTCTTCATTTCACTGATTTTTCTCTTATGTGTTTTTCTACGTGTTTTTCTGTTTCCTATTTCATTGGTTTCTGTTTTTATTATTTCCTTCCTTTTGCTTGCTTTGGGTTTGGTTTCCTTTTTGCTGGGTTCTTGAGTTAAAATATATTGATTTTGAACTTTTTCTCTTCTCTAATGCACACATGCAATTCTGTAAATTTCCCTCTTAGCACTGCTTTCACTATACCCCACAAATTTTGATATGTTTCATTTTTATTCTGTTCAGTGCATTGTTTGATTCACCGTGGGACTTCCCCTGTGACCTAAGGATTACTTAGAAGCATGTTTTATAGTTTCCATGTATTCAGGGATTTTCCTGTTATATTTCTGTTACTGATTTCTAGTTTGATTCTATTGTGGTTAGAAAACATATTCTGTATGTCACCATATCCTGTGCCATCAGATGAACCTCGACTAATTAAAAAATTTTTTTTAATTAGTCAAGGTTCATCTGATGGCACAGGATATGGTTTGCCTTGGTATATGTTCCATGTGTACCTGAAAAAGGGTATTCTGCTGTTATAGGGTAGACTGTGCTAGAAATCTTGATCGGATCCTTTGGTTGATGGTACTGTTGAGTTCTTCTAAACACTTGCTGACCTTCTATCTAATTGTACTATCAATTATTGAGAAAGGAGTGTTACTAAAATTGTGGCTTAGTCTACTTCTCCTTCCAATTTTATTAGTTTTTGCCTCATATGTTTCAGCTCCATTCACTGGGGCATACACAGTATTACTATGTCCTCTTGACGGATTAAACATTTTATCATTATATATGTTCTTTCTCGACTCTGGTAATTTTCTTGGCTGTGAAGTCTGCTGTATCTGATATGAATATGGCCACTCTGACTTTTCTTTGATTGATGTTTACATAATATGTCCTTTCCAATGATTTTGTTGTCAACTTGCTTATATCATTATATTTGAAGTTTCTTGTAGACAGCATGTAATTGGGTTGGTTTTTAATCTACTAAGCCAATCTATGTTTTTAATTGATATATTTAAGCCATGTACTTTTAATATAAGTACTGATATGTCATGACTTAAGTCTGCCATTTTATTTTTTGTTTTCTGTCTGTTCTCTTTGATGTTTTTCTTTTTTTGTCTGTTTTACTTTTTCTGACTTCCTGTGGGTTACCCAAACTTTTAAAAAAGAATTTCCACTTTTATTTACCTACTGTGCTTTTGAGTGTACCTCTCTGTGTAGCTTCTTTAGTGGCTGCTAAAAGGTGTATTTATATTCATAAACATATCACTGTACTCGTGTGTGTATGTATAGTCATAAATGTCATGTATAGTCATGTATAGTACTCGTGTGTGTATGTATAGTCATAAATGTATCCGGCTACTCATGTCATTTTAACAGTTCCAGTGAAATATCAAAACCATAACTCTCTTTAAATCCTTTTAGCTCCCCTTGTTTATAATATAATCATATTAAATATTTCTTCTAAATACATTTAGAGCCATATCAGAACAATGTTATAATTTGTTTCAACTGTCAAATAAAATTTTGAAAACTCCAGAGAAGGAAAACCTATTGTATATACTAATATTTTGGCTTACCATGTTCGTTCTTCTAGTCTGATTTTCAAAGGTTCCTTCTTTAATCATTTTCTTTCTATTTAAGAAAATTCTTTTAGCCATTCTTTTAGGATAGGCTGGCTAGCAACAAATTCTTAGTTTGCCTCTATCTGAGAATGTCTTGATTTCCCCTTATTCCAAAAAGAGACTTCACTGGATAAGGATTCTGAGTACATTTCTTTCAGCACTTAAAAAACATCATGCCATTTCCTCTGGCCCTCATGGTCTCCAATCAGAAATCCATTGTCATTCAAAAAAATTTTTTTTTCCCTATAGGTGTCATTGTTTCTGGCTGCTTTTAAAAGTTTTGTCTTTAGTGCTCAGAAGTTTAATTTTAATAGTGTCTTTGTGTAGATTTCTTTGGAATTACCCTTGTTGGGGTTTGCTTAGCTCTTTGAATCTGTGGGTTTAAGTCTCTTGCCAAATTGGAGATGTTTTCAGCCACTATTTTGTCAAGTACTCTTTCTGTGCCGTCTTCTCTCTTTCCTCCTCTGGGATTCTCAATACGTAAACGTATTCTCAATACGTAAGATCTTTTGTTATAATCATGTAGATCCTAGTGACTCTCAACATTTCTTTATTTGTTTACTATTTTCTTTCCATTGTTCAAACTGGATAATTTCTTTTGTTCTAGTTTACAGTTCACTGATTTTTTCCCCCTTGATGCCTGCCATTCTGCTGTTGAGCCCATAAACTGAGCTTTTTGGTTTGATTTTTCTATTTTCCGTTCTAAAATTTGCATTTGGTTCTTCATATATTTTCTATTTCTTTGCTGAAGCTTTCAATTTTTTTCATTTGTTTCATGTGTGATCATAGTTGCTCACTGATTTCTTTTTTTTTTCCCCCTATGGCTTCTTTAAAATCTTTGATGGTTAAGTCTAACATCTCCGTCATCTCAGTGTGGGCATCTGCTGTCTATTTAAATTTACTTTGATATCTTCCTGGTTCTTGGAATGGCAAGTGACTTTTCAGCTTAAACCCTGACATGTGCTTATTATGTTACAAGATTCTGGATCTTATTTAAACACCCTATTTTAGCTGGCTTTCTCCAATACCACCCTGGCAGGGGAAGAGAAGGGGTATGATCCTGTTACTGCCAGGCAGAAGTAGAAGTTCAGGTTCCCTGTTCAGCTTCCATTAACAACTCAGAAGGGACCCCTCATTACTACCAGATGAGGGTAGGAGTTTTGGTTCCCCACCTTGTTGTTTACAGCAAGGTAGGGGTAACCTCTTTACTACTAGATAATATGAAAGACCTGGCTACCCAGTTGGCCTTCTCTGGCGCCTAAATGCAGCCTGATGAGGGTACAAGTCTAGGCTCCCCACTCAGCCTTTGCTGGACAGTTTTTTCTTTTGGTGTTTAGACAAAGTGGTTATTGTCTAAAAGCTTTCTCTGTTGTTAGCCTGCCCATTTCTTACTTGCTCCTTTGGCTAGAGAGAGCAGGCTTTTGCTGAGATTTCCTTTGTCTGCATCTGTTAGCATTTCTGAGTTGCTTGCTTCTTTAGCTCCAAGTCTAGGATATATGGGGTAAAAATGAAATATATGAGACAGGGACTCACTTTTTCACACAGGCTGGAGTGCAGTGGCCTGATCTTGGCTCACTGCAGCCTCGACTTCCTGAGCCCAGGAGATCTTTCCACCTACATCTTCTGAGTAGCTGGGACTACAGGCGCATACCATGATACCTGGCTAATTTTTGTATTTTTTGTACAGACCAGGTTTTGCCATGTTGCCCAGGCTGATCTCGAACTGCTGGGTTCACCATAATGTCATTTCTAGGATTCTGAGGTCTTCAGACATTCTGATTTCTTTTAACTTTCCATGGTCTGTTTATATTTCTTTTATGTACAGTGTCCAGAATTTTAGTTGTATTTAGAAAAATGTACATCTACTCCATCTTTCTAGAACCATGAGTCAAACCTCCTTTACCTTCAGTTTTGAAGGATTATTCTCCTGCATGTAGAATTCTTAGTTGATAGGTTTGTTTGCTCTTCCCTTTCTGCTCTTTGATTATGTCACACTACCATTCTCTGGTCTCCATTGTTTCTGATCAGAAATCAGCCATTAATCACATTATTGTTGTCCTGTATGTTATGAATTGTTTTCCTCTTGTTATATTCAAGATTTTGTCTTTCAACAGTGAGAATATGATTTGTCTAGGTGTATTTCTTTTAGTGGTTTATCCTAATTGAGGTTCACTGAGCTTCTTGGACCTACAGATAATCTTTATCAAATTTGGGAAGTTTTTGGATTTTCTTTAAACTTTTTGTCCCTTTTGCTCCTCTCCATTTGAGATTCCCATCGCATATGTGCTAAAATTATGCTGGAACACATGATGTTGTTGCACAGGGCTCTGTTGATTTTTCTCTGAATTTTTTTCTGCTTTTTAAGTTTTTATGTATTTATTTATTTTAAGACAGGGTCTCACTCTGTCACCCAGGCTGGAGTGCAGTGGCATGATCTTGGCTCACTGCAGCCTCAACTTCTGGGCCCAGGGGATCTTTCCACCTAAGCCTCCTGAGTAGCTGGAATTACAGGTGCATAGAATAATACCTGACTAATTTTATTAAATTTCTGTAGATACAGGTTTCTCCATGTTGCCCAGGCTGATCAAACTCCTGGGCTCCAGTGCTCTACCTACGACAGCCCCCTAAAAAGGCATGAGCCACCATGCCCAGCCTTCTCTGCTCTTTGGTTTAGATTAATTCATTTTTTTTTTTTTTTTTTTGTGACAGAGTCTTGCTCTGTCACACAGGCTGGAGTGCAGTGGTGCGATCTCAGTTCACTGCAGCCTCAACCTCCCTAGGTTCAGGTGATCCTGCCAGCTCGGCCTCTCAAGACTACAGGTGTGCACCACCACATCTGGCTAATTTTTTACTTTTTGTAGAGATGTGGTTTTTCCATATTGTGCAGGCTGGGCTCAAGCAATCCACTTGCCTCAGCCTCCCAAAATGCTTATACGTGTGAGCCTCTGCACCGTCCTGGTTACTTTCTCTTGATCTACCTTCAGGATCACTGAATCTTTCTTCTACCATTTCTAATGTGCTCTTGAGTTCAACTAAGGAATTTTTCATTTCAGTTAGTAGTATACTTTTCAATTCTAGAAATTCTACTTAGTTCCTTTTTATAATTTCCATTTGATTCTCTATTTGTTGACTCACAGTTGGCATATTTTATAGCAACTCTTCAAATATACTTTCCTTTAGTTCTTTAAATATAATCATAATAGCTATTTTGAAGTCTGTGTTAAAGCTAGCATTTGGACCTACTCAGAGTCAGCTTCAATTTAAATACTCCTCTTCTTTAAGTATGGGTCATACCTTCTTGTTAGTCTGCATGTTTATTACATTTTAGCTGAAAACTGGACATTTAAGATTTTATATATATATAATATACATATAATTTAAGATTACATATATAATCTTAATCTTAAATGTTTTTATGTTCAGATATATATAAGTGCATGTGTGTGTGTGTGTGAAGAGAGAGAGAGCGCATGCATGCACACATATATACATAACAGCAACTCTTGATTACTCTATTTTTCTGAAGGTTTTTGTTTTGTTTTGGTAATTTACCTGAATATAAACTGCAGAATCTCATTCCCCATGGTCTGTACCCACTGATGTCTCTGTTCAGATTTTTTTTCAATTCTACTGAGGTCATATTTGTGTTGCATGCTTAAACAGCTGACCAATAATTTAGACAGAGGCTATCTCAGACACCTCGAACCCATTGGGCTTCCACCCTTCACCAACCAAGGTGTATGGATTGAGGAACAGCATTCAAAGTGGCAGTCATCTCAAGCCTCTCTGGCTTTTACTTTTTGCTGAGCTTTCTTGGGTCTTCCCCACTCATGTTTAGTTTCCCAGAAAGCCTAGAAAAGCTTATTTCACACCTTTAATGTCTCTCTCACTTGCACGATCTCCCTGTTAAATTTCTGGCTGGTCTACCACCCATCCCAAATCACAACTGCTACTGTGAGCTAGTCATGCTGCAGGATTTCCCAAAATATTCTAACATGAGTCTGCTTTTTTAGCTGACAAAGCCACAGGCTTTCAGTGCCCCCATCCTCTACCCTGTATCAAGCCTATCTTTGGCTACAAGGCTTTGGTTTTCGTCACCAGTCCAGAACTGGCAGTTATATTTTTATTTTTGGAGACAGGGTATCCCTCTGTCACCCAGGCTACAATGCAGAGGTACAATCATAGCTCACTGCAGCCTTGACCTCCTGGGCTCAAATGATCCTCCCACCTCAGCCTCCTGAGAAGCTGGGACCACAGGCATATGCCACCACACTCAGCTAATTTTTTATTTTTTTTGTAGAGAGAACATCTTACTATATTGACCACACTGGTCTTGAATTTCTGGACTGAAGTGATCATCCCACCTCAGCCTCCCAAAGCACTGGAATTATAGAAGTGAGCCACCATGCCTGGCGTATTTGTTTTTTGTTTTAATGATAGATTGTGGCAGGAAGAGGATATGGAATCAGTTCCAAGCAAGAATGCCACATATTCTCACCCATTCTTGCCCAAAGCTATAGAAGTTTCTCAAGAATCAACACTTCTCAATTTTTCACCTCCCTTTGGTGGATTTCCAGTTTCCAATGGTTATGCATGTGTGGTTTTTTTCTTTATGATTTTGTTTAGTTTTGTACTTGTTTTCTGTATTAGTGAATCATTTAACCTCTTACACTGCAATTACCAAAATAAGAACCAAACCAAATGTAATTAGGATCCTAACAAGGATGGAACTTGTGAGGATCTTGATCCTCAACAAGCCAATTACAGAAAAATGCTCATGAGATAATACAGGAAATGTGAATGCTATTTGATAATATTAAGGAATTGTTTTTAGTTTTTTTTGAGATTTGATAATGCCACTATAATTTTGTTTTTATTTATTTTTTTTAAAGAGTGTTTAACTTTTATAGTCACATACTGAAGTACTTTCTTGTGTGTTTTGAGACAGGGTCTCATTCTGATACCCGGGTGGAATGCAGTGGTGTGATCATGACTCACTACAGCCTCAATTTCAGGCTCAAGCAATCCTTCCACCTCAGCCTTCTGAGTAGCTAGCTGGAACCACAGACACATGCACCATTTAAAATTTTTGGGTAAAGACAGTGTTTCACTATGTTGCCCAGGCTGGCCTCAAAGTCCTGGGCTCAAGAGATCCTCCTATCTCAGCTTTCCAGTGTGCTGGAATTACAGGCATGAGCCACAGCACCCAGCCCATACTGAATTTTTTTAGGAAAAAAAGTATATAGTATTTGAGGTTGGTTTTAAAATAATTCAAAGTGTTAGATTAAACTAGATTGGATAATTGTTAACGTGTAATGTGTCACCTTGGCTAGACTGAACCTCATTTCCCAGAATTCTCTTCCCTTTATGTTTCTGATTAGGATGTGCTACAAAAGACATTTACCGAGTGATCTGGAAGACAGAAGAGTAGCAATAGCCATAGTGTTTTTATTCTCAGAAGACTGATACAAGGGCTTCAGGCAGGGCTGCAGTTGCTTCTCACTGACTCTATATCCTCCTTTAGTTTTCCAGGTCCTTGACAGGTGTGTATTTAGCTCCGTGGTGAAGAGCACTAGCTTCTTCTGTATGAAACCAGCATCAAAACATTTTTATCATCAGAGACACAGCCTCTGTTCATCTGCCTCCAAAAGAAGTCTCTTTCAATCACCTCAACCATCTTTAAAGAAGGAACTCTTTGCTTTCAAATATCTAGAATTTAAAATGACTGATGATGCTGTTAATTACCATACCATCTACTTGCTAAGAGTATACTAACTCTTATCATTGCATTTCATCCTCATAATCACCCTGGAAAGCAGGAAGTATCATTCTTTTCATTTTAAGGTTGAAGACTACTGAAGCTCAGAGAGATGAAATAAATAGCAACCTCAAGATCACACAGCTAGCAAGTGAGAGAACCAGGAGTCAAAGTTCATCACGCCAGGGCACCTGCAGGCTTACCCCACCCCTGTACCTCACCAGATCGAGTATCTTCTAGGTTCAGCAACATCTCTACCCAAGGTACATATTTATGAAAAATAAAGTCAAAATGCCAACAATTTATATTTTTTAACCTAACGTCTAACATGAAGAGAAGATTTTAAGAGTGAGCAGATGAAACAGTTACTTCAAATAAAGCTTTCTGAATTATGTTTACTTATCCCCAGAAACAAGGACCAATGAAGAAGGGACTGCAACTAGCTTTAGCCTCTCCTGCATGAGGAGAGGAAAAGGTGACCCCCCAAAGAAAGGTAAAGAAAGAAAACTAAAGATCAAATTGGAAAGAATAGCACAGTAAGACACAGGAACCAAATTAACAACCTCCACTGTATTTTTTCTGTAAAACCAGCATGCCAGTGTGGTGATTACCATTTTAGCGAAATGAATGAAAACAGTCATTTCTTCCATGCTACTTGTTTCACTCACACCAGGTTAGAAAGGAAGAGAATGTTTGAAATTGTATTAAACTTGCTCACACCATGGTGACTCCTCATTTTCCAATAAAATAAGTCACTTTCAGAGCCCAAAGTCTATGGTAACAATTCTTGCTCCTGGAGTAATACATGAAATCAGATATTTAAAATACCAATCTACATGTAAAACAAATAGCATATAAATAAACAGTAGCAGCTAATATTTACTGAGCATCTTACAACTGGGTATTGTTTTCTATATTTTCAGTCTTCCCAACAAATTTTTGATGGAGATTCTCTTATTAGTATGGCAGACATACAACTGATCATCCAAATAAGGATATTTTAGAGACTGAAAGGTAGCACTATCAACACTTGCACCAGGCACATCCAGGAATGTTTGGACACACACTCATTAGCCTTATTTTACATATAAAGAACTAAGGAACACAGAAATTGAATAGTGTGCCCAAGGTCACTCAGCTAGTAAACTAGGAGCCAGGCTGAAGGCCAGGACGTCTAGCTTCAGCCTCATACTCGGTCATTCTGCCATGTGCCCCTTCTGAGCTAAATCACAGACTATCACATTTTTCCAATAAATCATTCAACTATTACAGTCTCAGACACACAAACCTCTCTATAGTTCACAAGTTTGACAAGGCCATAAAAGCACAGAATAAAAAGTCTTACAAGAGATTGCAAGTAGACAGTATCTGCCAAAAAACCTGCAGAGACTGCACAGGATGAGCCCAGGCAGGAGACATCAGCAGGGGATCCAACGGACAGGCCAGGGTGGTTGGGAGAACCAGTATCTAGTCTCGGCCTGTCCCTTCCCTCCTGGCCTGAGTTCCCTCATCTGTGCTCCTCTAGAGACCTTATAAGGTCCTTCCTTTCCCACCATTCAATGTGAGCTGGCGGACACATGTCCAAATCCTTCCTTCTTGGAGCTTTTCCATCCCAAATTCTTTCGCTTTATCTAGGAAACTCCATGGATTCTTGCTGAGGTGTGAGATAAGCAACTACAATCTTCTTTGAGGTGCCTCATTCAAGGGCCCCAAGTTTTACAGCCTCTCTCCCCACTGCCAAACAGGAAGGAGAGAGAATAGAAGGAAGAGTGAGGCCCCAGGAAATTGGTTAATTATCTGACCTATATAATGGTAGATACATATGCTCTGTTTAAGAGGCATGAATTATTATAACTGTGAAACACAAGGCTATAAAGCATCTATGTGCTGAAAACCAGTCAACCTAAACACAGAAGAAGCAACTATTAAGAGAAAACACAAAACACATTAGATTTCTGCAACAAAGAAGAAACTTTCTCATCACCTACTGGTAGTGGTAGACTGCCAGATGGAATGCAGGCAGTAGACAGCTAGATGGAATTTGTCTAATAATGCAGGTAGTTCTTTAACTTCAGAAAGTGTACTAATATGTGACATAAAAGAACATAGCTACTCTATCCAATTTCAGAAGGATTAGATCTAAAGTATAGAGAAAGCTGTTTGTTTTATCCTAAGCAATGCATGTTACATAGTGGCATCACCCTAAATGCAAAGGCGACTTCTAGGTCAACTAAAACCAAACCACCACCAACACAGGGTACTGACTGTATTCACTGAAAGATTTGCTCCAGAATCAATCACTTATATTTCTTAGAATAATTGTATAAAACTGTCAGTTCTGAGTGCAAGGCCACATATGGTTCTAAGTATCACTTGAAGTGAGAAAAACAGACACAGTTTAGTCTCACTATGGATCTATCACATTCTTTTATTCTCACAATCTTCTGTGTTCTTCAGTGACAATTTATTAGCAAGTTATGAGAGAATAAAGCAATTAGCTTATACCAAATGGCATTTTTAGTTAAACATTATTTTCAAAGAACCATTTGAAGACTTCCATGATTTTATTTGGACGTTTTGAAAGTGGATAAGTGCTAAGTGCCCAATTCTGTATGTTCTGCTGCTTGATTAGATGCCATGTTTACTTCCTTTACTGAGTATAAAGTGGAGACTGTCCATGGAAAGAAGTGTTATTTATAACTGCATGCTACCAGATGGCCTATCTCCTTTACACATCCCTAAAAAGGTCCAAAAAAATGTCTTCCATGGATTAGATTTCAGAGTAAGGTATAATTTCATAGCTTGCTAGCTTATTTCATTCGAATTGTCATTACACATAAAACATAATAGTCATAATTAACATATATCAAGTGTTTACCACATGACAGCCTCTACAATAGACATTTTCTCTGTAGCATCTCCTTGAAACCTCCAATAACCCCATAAAGGGTATTACTATTTCCTCACAGATGAGGAAGCTGGGTGAAAGGTTAAATAACTTGCTCCAGGTTATTCAGCGAGTAGGTGGGTGAGCTATGACTTAAATCCAGGTCCCACCCCAAAACTGCATGCTTTTAACCATCATGATACACTTCCTCCTTAATCACATACATGTACATTTAAAGGAATAAATGTATACGTATGTAAACCCACTGAGGTGGGTTTGCTTGCTCTCTTAATATCTGCAAGATCCTTAAGAAAAGAGGATTGTGTCTGTTCGATTCCCAGAACCCAGCACACAAATCTGGCATTCAGTAGCTTGCCAGTAAATTTTGCTGAATGGATAAAAATATACACTTACATAAAACTTCTATGGGTGGATATGGATATTCCTACATTAAAAATGCATCCACACATCCACATGAAAAAAAATCACAGTATAATCTGGTAAAAAAAAAAAAAAAAAAAAAAAAAAACCAGAAAATTTAACTATTCTATTTTCTCTTCTTAATAACCTGGTTTTATTTCCAGATCCTTAGGGAAAGAACAAATGAGTCATACTATGACATGGGGAAGTCACTAAAAGTAAGCTATAGGAATGAGAAATGCACTATATAACTTTACAACTCATTAACAAGTCAGACGTCAGATACAAAAACTAACTTGCCCAATCAATAATTTTTAAAAATAATTTAGTGAAAATGAGAGGTTAGGAAGTTAAGAATGACAAGAAACTGATTTAAAATCTCAAGACCTCAAAAACCATAGGAAAAATTCACTGCCTCCCTCTTGCTTGTGGAAGAAGCCACTGTATGACACAGCAATTCTCATCTCTTAAATTATCTTTATATTTATAACAAGTCTTGAGATGCCTGGTTTAACATATGTGCCTTGTGACAAAACATTACTACAAGGAAATAAGTAGCCTTTCATGTTTTGTATTTGAAATAACATCTGGAATCCAGTAAACATTAGCAAGTCCAGGAATCAGAAGATCTGGGATTTAATCCTGACTGCAAATCAAGTTCAAAATCTGGGCCAAAGTCAAAACCTCTAGAGCTCCATGCCATAAAAAATGAGTCCAAGACCACATCTCCTTTTGCATAATCAGGAATATTTTGAGGATATGAGAATGAGGGTGCGGGTGGGGGGTGGGAAACACATGTGTGAGCACTTTGAGCCCTTCAGCTGCGAAAAGTCCCTTATAAATGCAAAGCTTAAGCATGTTGACTTGACTCCTCACTCCTGATTTTGTTCACTCCAGAAGCACAGCAGTCTGAGGTTAAAGTAAAGACTACTACACAGAGATGCAGGGTCTAAGGCATACATCTTCTTTTAACTCAAAACATATTTCACACTAAAAATCTATAAAGCTACAGTGGGGAAGGGCTTGGGGGCCATCTTTAAGTTGACAGAGACCACTCTTCCTCCCCAAACCATCTGTGATGACTCAGGAGTACTGTGGGAAAACTGTTTATGAATAGGGACTGTTGTATGTGAGAAAATGTAAAGAAGAGTATTATTCTGTGAGTTGGAATATACATGTGTATTAATCTTTGCTTACAGTCAACAGTGATAAGACACAGCCCTAGCTGAAAATATTAAGCAGAAATCACAGGCTGAGACAGTGTGGGAATACTGGGGGTTAACTGTAATTCATTGCCAAGAAAAAAACATCTATCCAGGGAGGTCCCAGGTCATGAAGATGATGGAAAGGAAGACCCACAGAGGTAGAAGACAGGATGCCAAGCCTGGCAAAGGGTCTAGCCCTCAAAACAGTGCCTAAATTTCTTTTCCTTTCTTTTCTCCCCCCTCCCCCCTCCTCTTTTTCCTTCCTTCCTTCTCTCTCTCTCTCTCTCTCTCTCTCTCTCTCTCTCTCTCTTTCATCTTGCTCTGTCATCCAGGCTGAAGTGTTGCAATAGCACAATCTCAGAGAGCTGTAACCTTTGCCTCCTGGGTTCAAGTGATTCTTGTACCTCAGTCTCTCAGGTAGCTGGGACTACAGGCATATGCCACCACACCCAGCTAATTTGTGTATGTTTTACTAGAAATGGAGTTTCACCATGTTGGCCAGGCTGGTCTCGAACTCCTGACCTCATGTGATCCTCCCACCTTGCCCTCCCAAAGTGCTGGGATTATAGGCGTGAGCTACCACACCCAGCCAAGAGCCTATATTTCTGCTCTCAATTACCTCAAACCACATCAAGAAAAGAGATTAAAATCCTCAAGCAACTGACCGAAACTGGGGGCCTAATTCTACCTAGAATTCCCAGAGTACCTCCTCTGCCCTGAAAAGCTGCTTAGACATGGCCTGTCAGCTGTGGGTACAACTAAGGAAGCAAGAAACACAGGCTTTCAAGCCCACCCTGAAATTCCCCATGGCCTTTCCAGGTGAAGAAAAGTACAAGGACGGAATAAACAATCTTTTGATTGAAAGGAATCCAAAAACCTGGGCTTTGGTTCTGGCTTCCTAAGCATCAGTGGAGCAAAAGTGCCTATTACCATGGAAATGATGAGAAACCACCATTAGGAATTCTGAGATTCAAATTCTCTGGAGGCAAGGACTGTGTGATGTTTATGTTTGCTAGTAGCACAGAGCAGGTGCTCAAAAATGCTATTAAACAAATGAAAGAAAAAGAACATAATCCGGTCTACTAAACAACAAGAGGCAATGCTGAAGAGGAAAGGGTTTTCCAAAGGGAGATGTTCCAACTGAGAGGCGCTTAGGAACCATAATCTCTCATTTACCAAGTGCTTGCTGTGTGGTGGGCACAGTGAGTTAACCTCTCTTTTTAATCCTCAGAACAGCTCAAAATTATTGAATCTTATTATTACTCCATTTTATAGATAAGGAAACAGAAGCAAAGGATTCCACCCGCTGGCCCCAAGATAGCAGAGCTGGGATGTGGACCTAGGTTGAAATCATGTTAAAACCACCCTCTTAACCATGTTACTGTCAGCTGCAGCTTCCATCATTGCCTACATTCCAAGCCAGCGGCAGACCCAAGGGCAGTTGCCCAGATTTACTGTAGCCTTAGGAGTGACTTGCTACATCCTCAGCACAACTTTCAGATGAAACACTAGGCCTATAAGGGTGACATGACTCACCTAGGGCCCCACAACATTTTAAAGCTAAATCTCAGCTGGAAAGCCAGGCAACTGACCTCACTTTCATCACTTTACCATGGCTCTGCTATTCAGTGCAGCAGAAAGAACTTTACTGAGAGAGATGAATAACCACATTAGCAAACTCTCTGCTCTTTTCTTTTAACGTTTCTGTTACAACCCCAACCCATCCTGCTGACCTGCTGCCATCCCAGTCTTATAGCATATGGTTCTCCCTTCCCAGGAGTGTGATACACTGTGAAAAGATGACTAAGAAAAGCCCCTTTCTTGAGCACACCAAAGTAAGGAGACAATTTACAAGTCACCCTCCAAAGTCCCTAGCTGGTAAGCTAAACAAAGTTCTTAAAACAGCTCTACTGCTCCCATAAGAAGCAGGAAAACAAGTTGCAGAAAAACAAGAAGAAAGAAGTGTGTGCACACACATGCACCCCTCCCACTGCATTTACTTTGGGTATAGAAAAGCCATCATGCTTCAGGACTGAAGGGCAAATGGAGGGCAGCTATGGCTCAGGGCACTGGTTAAACATTTACTTAAGAAACTAAAAGAAGTGGGGAAAGAAAGAAGAAAATCCTTTCTCCACTTACTGAATTCCTCAAAAGACTGGACCCTGTCTTCTTTATCTTTGGGTCGCATGGACCAATCATAGTAACCTCATCAATTGCTGCCATCCTTTCTAAGGGCACTCCCTCCAAGAAGGCTTCACAGCTCCAACTGGTGGAGAACAAAGAGGTCACCCAGGCACCACCTCAATCATATCCATAACAAATCTTATCAGAGTGCATCTCGATTCATCTGATTTGCACTCAATCTTTCTTCAACAAACTAGAAGCTTCCTAACAGCAGGATTTATGTTACACATCCCTGTATCCCAAGAGCAGATACAGCCCCATACTTCAGTAGATACTTAGGAAATGTAGGCTGACTCCAGTGCTACAGGACTTTGCCTTGGGCTCTGTCCCATTCATACTATATCAATGACTTAAAAACAGCCAAATCTGTTGGTTATAATAAGTTGGAAGGGAAAGCTACCACCATCGATGCAGCACTGATAGCCATAGTGATATCTATAAGCTGTCTCTCAAGGGTGAAACCCATAAACAAAATGAAATCTCATGGAGAGATGAACTAGGCATTGCATTAAGTTTCAAAATGTAAATACAAAACAAAAATTCAAAATAATTTTTAAAACGCCTTTTTTAAAAAACTGCATGTAAAAAATGGCTACATAAAAAAATCACTGTGTATCAACAATATTTGGGAGGACCTAGCCTGAGATCAACATAGGAGGAAAATGCGAGTTTTATTTGGCTACAGGCTTAACAGGAACCATCAGTGAGGTATGGTTCTTCCTGTTACTACTGCAGCTACTACTCATAGTAACAGTAGTAATACCCATAGTAGTGGTAGTATGGCACTAGCAGCAATTAGGATGGAAGCTACCATGTATTACATGCTATTTGCCAAACATTGTGCTAAGCACCTTATTACATTCTCTCACTTCCTTACAACTCTATGAAGTAGGAATCTTCATCCCCATTTAAGAAAGACGTAAACTGAGTCTCTAAGCAGTTAAGTGACTTGCACAGGGTCACGCATCTTGCAAGCCACAGTTATCCCTAAAACTGTAATTCAAACCCAGCTTGATTGGCATCTACTAACCAAACTCTTAACTACTGACGTAATCTGAGGCCCAATGAGACAGAATGAATAAAAAAGGGAGAGCCCTACTTTTATATGTGCATCTACCAGACAATGTCTAGAATACTGTGTATAATTCTTGGTGTCCATTTATAAAAAGGGACATTTTCCCCCAACTTCTGTTATTCAGAGGAATGTAACTGGGTTACATTCAAACCCTGTTATCCCAGGTGCAGCAGAAGAATGGGAATGCTTATCTAGAAATAGAAAAATGGGTGGGGCAGGGAAGACACTATGACTGTCCTTAGAAATCTGAAGAGCTTTTATGTACAAGGCAGAGGAAGATATGTTCTTGCTCTTGGCCATGGCAGAATGAGGGCCATTGAGCTGACACCTCAGGGAGGATCTGAGGTGGACACAGGAACCTTCAGTGAGAACATCAGATAATGCAGTAAGCTGCCCCAAGTGTTGGAGAGTTCTTGTTCACCAAGAAGTTTTTAGCAAGAGGCTACAGGACCACAGTTGTCAGGGGTATCGAAGAAGGAATTTCTACAGGGGGAGAGGTTAGAGGAGGTTTTCCACTTCCCACCTCTCAGATCCACTGATCCTCCAAACTAAGGAGGCCATGGTACATTGTGGTGTTCCGCTCTCTTTGCTCAGGAAGAATCAGTAGTTGTAACATGAGGCTCTAGGGGTAATTTTGTCCCGAAGTGGAAACAAACAGTATTTCTATCATCATCCAAATAGTAACTGGAATTAGAATTCGCTCTTTTCAAGCAAGAAGTGTATGTTTGGATAATGTATTTGGAAATGTGTCTGCAGGATCTAAATATCTGAACCATACATTCAAGTTTATTTCTACTTCTCAATGGTTCTATTTTACGGGATGAAGAACCTTGTAACTGATCCGCAATGAAAAATAACAATGGGTAAACATTAGTACTTCCTCCAGAAGACATTCATCTTCCACTAGGGAGAAGGAGATAAAATTATTTTCCTAAACATAGTCCCAAAAGGCTGACATTTTCATCACCTTGCTTTCCCCTTGGCATTTACTGTATATAAACTGCAGCTGTATTAAATTTATTATCAGCTGAACTTCATTATCACTTTCATGCTTTTTTCATTTTGAACACTAGGTTAGTTCTCTATCAAACTGATCTATTCATGTCCCCAGAATGTCCAGATTAAAAACATGTGAGTGAGCCAGGTGCAGTAGCTCGCACTGTAATCCTAGTACTTTGGGAGGCTGAGGTGGGTGGATCACCTGAGGTCGAGACCAGCCTGATGAACATGGTAAAAACCCATCTCTACTAAAAATACAAAATTAGCCAAGCATGATGGCAAATGGCGCATGCACATCCTGAAGCTGAGGCAAGAGAATTGCTTGAACCCGGGAGGCGGAAGTTGCAGTGAGCTAACACCAGCTACAGCCTGGGCAACAAGAACAAAACTCCATCTCGAGAAAACAAAACAAAACAAAACAAAAAACATGTCAGTGAAGGCCTTATGGCAGGGAAAATTTCTCAATTTCCTCCCCCAGCCCCCAGCTCATACTAGGTATTCAATGAATGCTTGCTTGAAATGATGAGGCTGTTGATGGGATAGTCAATGAGTATGAAAGTCTTAACTAAGGAGAAGGATGATGTGATATTTACTGTTTTTTGCCAGATTGAGAAAATGGCAGTCTCATTGCCTGGGTAGAGGAGGATCAGGAGGTAAGTAACACTCTCATATTTCTGTTGCACACTGAGACACAGTGGTGAGAGGCCAGAAGATCATGGGGAAGAGGAACAATCAAGTATGGAGTTTAGAGGATTGACAAAAATACTGTGAGTCCAAGCCCTACGTCCTATCTTGCAATGGCAAAGAAGTATCTGAGTGGAGTCCAGAAGTGTGGCATCTGCAAGCATGAATATACATGCTAATCTCTGGCCAGGGGACTGGTATGTGCCCCAAATGTACTTAATGTGCTATGTGTGGATAGGCAATAGCTCAGAGGAGTGGCCGCTGTATACCATGGAGGACAGACAAGGAGGGCTTATCCCAGGTCAGTTCTATTTTTATGTCTGAGTGTTTTGTTTCTTTTAATTTTTTGAGACCAGGTCTGGCTCTGTTGCCCAAGCTAGAATGCAGTTGTGTGATCTTGGCTCACTGCAACCTCCACCTTCCAAGCTCAAGCCATCCTCCCTCCTCAGTCTCCTGAGTAGGTGGGACTACACGCATGTGCCATCATGCCCAGCTAACTTTTTGTATTTTTTACAAAGATGAGATTTTGTGATGTTGCCCAAGCTGGTCTCGAGCTCCTGAGCTCCAGCAATCCTTCCACCTTAGCCTCCCAGAGTGCTGGGATTACAGGCATGAGCACTGTACCCAGCATATCCCAGGTCAATTCCACACATCAAAGCAACCCTGAGAAACAGAAGACATTTTCCTAACTGTCTAGAGCTATACAATCTGTTAGACAATCAAATTCCACATTAACAGAAACAAAACAAACTGAATCTCTGGCTAAAATTTGGTAAGTAGCAGAGATTCATTCAGAGGAGGAATACGTTTTGCAAAACTTTGATCCCACTGGACTTTGATGATCCAGGAAGCATGAGCAAAGTTTTCATTGAGAGGAGGAGTAGGTGATAAGCCAACAAAAGGTAAGGGTAAGGGCAATATCAGCAATAATTAATTATAAATATCATTTTCTTCCCCTCTGCTTTTTTTTCTTCTTTCTCCTATGCTTCTAAAGGCCAGTGTTCCTCATTAATTCTGCTGATGGAAGTAAGCAATACTGTAATTAGATAGCCAAAACATAATATAAACAAAAACAGTAAAATAACAACAGTCCTCTGGAAGTAGAACGATACAAAGTATTTCATATATAGTGACAAATTAAATTTCATACAATTTCATCCAGTATAATTATTTCCAATTTGTAGACAAGGAAACTGAAGATATAGTCTAAATTTAGCAGCAGTCCTTTAATATTAAGTGGCAGAGCTATAATTCAAGTTACTTTCGTGAATTCCAAAATTAGACTTCTTTCCCTGACAGCTGGGCATAGTGGCTCATACCTGTAATCCCAGCACTTTGGGAGGCGGAGGCAGGTGGATCACCAGAGTCAGAAGTTCAAGACCAGCCTGGCAAATATGGCGAAACCCTGTCTCTGTTAAACTAAAAATACAAAAAATTAGCCCGGCATGGTGGCATGGGCGCCTGTAATGCCAGCTACTCGGGAGGCTGAGGCAGGAGAACTGCTTGAACCTGGGAGGCAGAGGTTGCAGTGAGCCAAGATTGCACCACTGCACTCCATCCTGGGTGACAAAGCAAGCCTCTGTCTCAAATAAAACAAAACAAAATTAGAGTTATTTCCCCAAGAAAAAGAAGCCACCTTAATACAATTGTGTCACTAACAGAAAGGGAAAGATATCACAGATCACTCTAACCTGTTCACACATCAGCTGAACAAGTCAGCATGGTACTTTGGTACTGACAGTGAGTATGCAGATGTGGGAAATTAGAACATCATATAAGCTCTACACATTCTTTTAACTGAAAGCATGACATAGTGCCACAAATTAATATCGGTCTCAGATTTAGGCAACTGAAAAGTAAATAACAACAAACCACATTTTCAAAAACCGCATTACTATTTGGTTAAAATACATCACAACACTGGCCATATACTAGATTGTGTCTGTGAGGAGGGGAATGATGCCATCTTAATGTGGCACCTCCACGGGACACACACAAGGGACATACACACACACATGCACAGCTAACACCAAGCTGACCCTTACTTCACATGGCCAAATATTTCATCTTCTCTTAGATGTGTACAAAGCACACATGGCTGTTTCCACAACCTGCTTTTGCCATGAATGACTGCCCAATAAAATAAAAACTAATGATTAACTTTTGCTCCCTGGAAATCACTGAATAAGAAAAAGATACTTCCTGCATAGCCTTTGCATACAGGACACTGACTATTCCCAAGTTCTCCAAAGAAGCTTTAAAACTGTTTGCCGTTATAAGTTAGTCATAGAACTGACACAAATACATAACATAGAAGAGGTCAGTTCCTGAATTGGAATATTTACTAACCAGGTAGATATTTTTGTTGACTTTCCCTGAAAATGTTTCTTCTAACCAGCCTCTGTTTATGAAACATCTGGAGTCTGGACAGTCATCAAACTCCCCCAATTCCGGGTATCTGGAATTGGCATTATTGTAGGGTCAATAATGATATATAGGTTCTTTGCTAAGCACTAGAGATACACAGTCCATTAGGGAAGAAAAGCAAATAAATTAAGATCTCAAAGAGAAATAGGAATTAACCAGACCAAATGAGAACTACCACAGCTGTGAAGAATTGCAGGGCTCAAATCCCAGAGAGGTGAGGTGAACTGTTGCTTTAAATGGCAGATGGAAGGCTGAGAAGCTGAGCAGAACTTTCGATAGACTCACAGCCTGAGGAAACAAAAAACTGGAGGTCAAGGCCCTCCAAGGTGGAGGATCTATAGTAAAACCCTTAGACTTTTGGTTGGCACCCTGAAGAACTATACCCAGGGGGAACTGGAAATAGAATGGCCCTTACAGGGACTGAAACTCTGCTTCAAATCATCTCAATTCCTGACTGGATTGAAGCTAATCTGAAACAGAAGTTTCTAGAAGCAAAGGTAAATCCTCTCCAGAGACACATCACACTATCTAGATCTCAAATAACCTCCACAATTTTTCACATCGAATGTCTGATACTCAGTCAAAACTAACCAAGTATGGGAGAAAACAAGATGTGACAGAAAGCCAAGAACAACAACAGAAACAGATCAACATGGTACCAGATATTAGAGTTACCAGACAAACTTTAAAAATGGTGACTGAAAAACACAGTGAAACAGCCCTGCACACTGACCAGAGCAGCTTAAATAAAACATACTGACAACATCAAGCACTGATGAGAAGAACAGTTTTTTTTCTTTTTCTTTGGCTAAAAGAGAGAGAAAGTATACATAGTAAACTGTTAACATATGTTAAATCTATGTGGTAGGTACAGAGATATCTATTACACTAATTTCTGTACTATTCTGAATTTTTGTAACATTTTATAATTAACTGTTTAGAAAAAAGATGTGGCTAGAGAGATCAACAAGGGTTAAATTATTTTAGCCTTCAAAAGTCATGTTCAGGAACTTATAGGTATATATCTGACAGGCACAGTGTCCCACATCTCTAATCCCAGCACTTTGGGAGGCCAAGGCGGGAGGATTGCTTGAGGCCAGGAGTTTGAGACCAGTCTGTGTAACAGAGCAAGACCCCATCTCCACAAACATTAAAAATAAAAGTAATAAGGCCAGGCATGGTGGCTCATGCCTGTAATCCCAGAACTTTTGGAGGCCAAGGTGGGCCTGAGGTCAGGAGTTAACAGATTTGTCTGGCCAACATGGCGAAACCCTGTTTCTACTAAAAATACAAAAATTAGCTGAGCATGGTGACAAGCACCTGTAATCCCAGTTACTTGGGAGGCTGAGGCATGAGAATCACTTGAACGTGCGAGGCAGAGGCTGCAGTGAGCTGATACGGCACCACTGCACTCCAGCCTGGGGGATTGAGTGAGACTGTCTCCCCCCAGAAAATAATAATAACAAAAAAATAAAAAGATAAAAGTAATAAGTTTTAAAAAAATAATTTATACTTTATTCTTCAGATAATAAGCAGGCATTAAAGGATTTTAAATAGGGGAGTAACTGCATGTGACTTGCTCTCTGTATAGATCAGTCGAGTTGCAATATAGTAAAGAAAGGAAAGGCAGGGAGCCCTCTGGGAGGCTGCTGCAGTAACCTAGATGAGGGACAATCGTGGCTTGTCTGCTGGCAATAAAGAAACCTGTAAAGACCTGAATTACAGAGTATGAATTGTCCAAGGATTTGGACAATTTGGACAAAGTTCTCAAAACTGTTGAATTATATTCCAGTCAAATGAGGAAGCAAAGGAAGTCACTGGAACAAAGAGAAACCTAAAATGGGAACAATTTCATCAGTGCAAGGGCGACATCCAGGATAAAGCCTGGGATTGGTGAAAAGAAAAATGTGAATTTTTCTGTAAATCCTTAGAAGAAACACAAGTAATTCTAAAACTGAAAGCTAACAAGCACTCAGCTCGACACCAGATGGTCAGATAGATACATTCACAACTTGCCAGCATTCTAAGGCCTTGCACACCCCCTTGCAAGCATGCAGATGCTTTTATCTGAGAGGAAAAAAATTCTATTTCTGATTCTGACAGCAAATGCCAAGTCACATCTTGCCAATAGAAAATGACATCTCCCAACCACAAACCCACCTAGAATTTTACAATCGTATTCTCATTTTGATCACTACTTCCACCAGCCCTGCCAGAAAGTAAAAGAAACTGAAGAGGGATGAGAGTTTCTGAAGAACTCAGCTTTTTTATCTGTACCCCCCACAAAAGTAGATCTGTTTCTCTAGATTATTCATGAGCAGCCCACATGTTATTCTGTGAAGAAAAATGAAGCATATCAAACAACTTTACTCCCATATTCTGAAAAATTAGCCTCAGGCAGAGTCTATTTCTTCAATTGCTCCATAATCCTATACTGAGAAGATACTGAAGAATTAATTTTCTTTATCATTACCCTTTGAGCCTTATCAAAAGGTTCCAGTTTAAAATTAAGCACATCAACTATCCAGTCTAGCTAGTTTGGTTATAAATATACACTCTTGGAACTGACTTATGAATGACTACTTTGCTGGAGATGGGATTTTTGCATGATATTTTCCCCCCAATCTGTTCACACCATAAAAAATATTCAGATATGTTCTTTTTAAAAGAAGCACTTTCCACACACATGCCCATGTAGTGTCTCAATTTTTACATATTCTGCTGGGTAGTTTGGTTTTATAGGCAGGGTAGTATCCTATTTGCATTCAACATTTTTCACATGCCACAATAAGTAAAACTTAGAGAAACACGGTTGTCTTCTGTTACCAAAGTATATGATGCATTGGCCTGACATACTAAGAGGTTCAGGAACTAATCACTAAATGACACAACTTCCTGCTTCAACATTTAACCAGATAACACCTTTTCTCGTTCTCTCCAAACAATGCTGAATCAAAATTTCAACTCATCAGAACTCAGACACTAGATGCATGATAAATACCATCTAGCAGATCTTAATAGTTAATAATAAAACAGTAATGAACTTTATGGTTATTCATATATCATGCTTTGATCAAATTTACAAGACTGAATATAATTTCTAAAGTTATAGGCAAATTTCCTCAAGTAGTTATCACCATCACAATCCAGGAGAAGATATGATGCTCACAGACATTTTTACAAAATGCTCTAAGGTTGAAATAAGAAATATGGGCTTAACGTCACTTTAGGGAAATCCCAATATCAATTTACAGGGTATGTAAATATTCATTGGAAACACATGAAAGTCTGGCTGCAGACTACCCAGAAAATGGATGCTACCATTCCAAGATACATGCTCTGCAAATAATACTCACTGGGTTAAGTGTTTCTTCAACAGAATGATGAACAGTCCACCAGTCTGAAGTCCATTCCCACGCGTTCCCCACTATGTTGTATAAGCCATAACCATTGGGAGGAAAGGCATCAACCTAAAAATAAAGAAAGGAAAAACACTGTCAAACTATTCACCTGGTTTAGAAAACGTTTTCAGTACAGAAATACAAGAGCTTTAATTTCAGAGTATGAATACTGATTTTTATTCCAACAGTCAAAGTACAATTTGGTGAACATAAAGACAAAGAGGCATTTTTTTTTTTTTGGCTTTGAGATCTTAGAGGGATTTAGAAACCTAAAGAGAGTTCATATTAAACGGTAGGAAAGTGAGAGAAATTATCCCTAATAGAGTGACTTAGTATTACCATAAATCAAAAATTTATATCGAAAATTGGGTGAGTAGGGGGAGAATAGATGATACTAAGACTTTCAAAATTATTCACAGGAAAATCATGTTGGATCCAATACGAGTCTTGTCATCAGAGATCAGAGCTCAGTGTTCCTGGCCACACAATGTCTTTTAGCACCAAGAGATCCCAAATCAGTCAGCTCTGTCTTCTCCACAAGTTTCCACCAACTCATCATCTGAAGCCTCAAAACTTAAGGGGATTTATTTTTATAAAGAAAATGTGAATTCATTATCAAGTGTATTTGTAATAGAGGGTTTTTATAGTCTCTGAAACCTGAAGTCTGGGGCAAACTGTATGCATCCTTCAGCAGAAAATTATACATTTCAAAGGCAAGTCAGACAGTCTGCCACATAATACTGTCACAAATACAGGACCAAACTACAGAGTTTTTATGAAACGGGGGAGGGCAAGAGAAAAAAAAACCTTTAACTGAAACAACAGTAAATGCAGAACAGTTTTGCTGGCTTAATGACTTACTGTTTTTCCCAACTTCTTAAAATGGAACTTCTCAAACATAAAGGAAAATTTCATTTTTAAAATGAAAAAATATATACATATCAAGTAATTTTGGGGGTCTTAAAAATCTTTTTGTAAATCCATTCTTTTTTCCATACTAAATGAAGTAGGATGGAAGGAATGAATAAACTTAAATTCATTCCATGTGGCTTCAGATGGTTTCATATCTACACATGAATATGGAAGCATCTGATGCTTCGGAAATTCAGAGCACTCCAATCAAAGTCACGAAGCTACTGTGAAAAGAACTTAATCTGGATGAGTTGGAAAGCTGAAAATTCTCACCACACTGCTTCCAAAATCAGCAATCATTATGGAAACAGCAGTACTTATTCATTGGTTCATTCAGTAATTCCATGCACAGTGACTAAAGGTAGGGAGTGCTTCAATGACAAATAATGAATGACCTCAACTAGTTTAACAAGGGAGAAAAAAATATATACCCAAAACTCAAAATCCAATTCTGAAAGGCAGAATGGGATGAGTAGGGTAAGAGAGGGAAATAAAATGTCAGAGAAATTCACAAGAGGGAAAAGTAGAGTTGTCTGGGCAGATTTTGAATGAGGCTTAGAGTTCAAAAGAGAAAGAAGAGGCTGCAGGCATAAATTACTTTTTGAAGAATCTGGAGATGATCAAAAAAGAGCATGGTAGAGTAATAGCTGGAAGGAATAGGGAGAAAAAGAAGAAATTCAGTTCTTTTAGGAGCCAGGTTACCAAGTGGAATTAAAAGGTGAAACAGGCTGGGCACAGTGGTTCATGCCTGTAATCGTAGCACTTTGGGAGACCAAGGTGAACGGATCACCTGAGGTCAGCAGTTCAAGAGCAACCTGGCCAACATGGTGAAACCCAGTCTACTACAAATCCAAAAAAAATTAGCCAGGTGGGCACGTGATGTGTGCCTGTAATCACAGCTACTCAGGAGGCTGAGGTAGGAGAACTGCTTGAACCCAGGAGGTGGAGGTTGCAGTGAGCCAAGATGGCACCACTGCACTCCAGACTGGGCAACAGAGTGAGATTCCATCTCAAAAAACAAACAAACAAACAAAAACAGAAGCAACAAACACTGGAGGAAGGAATCATTTTCCAGACTTACAGAACACAGGTGGAGGTGCCCTCAAATCAGTGTGCCCGAGGTCCTATCTGTGCACCAACACTATTTTGTTTCTTCAGACAAGGTCTTGCTCTGTCGCCCAGATTGGAGTACAGTGATGCAATCACAGCTCACTGCAGTCTCAACCTCCCAGCTCAGCCTCCCAAGTAGCTGGGACCACAGTTTGTGCAGCACCAGACCTGGCTAATTTTTTAAAATTTTTTGTAGTGATGCAGTCTCCCATGTTGCCCAGGCTGGTTTTGAATTATAAGCTCAAACAAACCTCTCATCTCAGCCTCCCAAAGTGCTGGGATTATAAGCATGAGCCACCAGACCCAGTGACACCAATAGTTAACAGCTAACATTAGGCAAGCAACTTAAATAACCTATATAGGTGCTATTTTGTCTGTAAAATAGGAAAAATAATAGTACCTACTCAAGGATTTGGGTTTTTCTTTAGCCACCTTAAATAATTTGATGTTTAAGTGAGGTAAAATGTGGAGGTCACCACCCCTAAAATTACTATAGGTGAGTATGCCACTAAGGAAAATACAAATTTTAACTGCCTGTTGTTAAACTAATCCACTAACCAAAGCTTCCACTCAGGAAACTTAAATGCAAACAAATGTATATGAGAATATTCCTGGCACATTTTCAGATGAATGAGCTGTTATGCATTAAGGCCAAAACTAATCACTGGGTAACATAGCAAAATGTAAATTCTTTAGGCTCACTGTAGTCAAAATAGTTCGCTCAGTAAAAATCAGATCTAGCTGGGTGCAGTGGCTGCCAGTAATCCCAGCACTTTGGGAGGCTAAGGCAGAAGGATAGCTTAAAGCCAGGAGTTCAAGACCAATCTGGGAAACACAGTGAGACCCCATCTCCACAAAAGAAACAAAAATTTTTTTTTTTAGACAGAGTCTCACTCTTGTCACTCAGGCTGGAGTGTAGTGCCCCATCTTGGATCACTGCAACCTCTGCCTCCCAGGTTCAAGTGATTCTGCCTTAGCCTCCAGAGAAGCTGGGACTATAGGCTTGCGCCACTATGCCCAGCTAATTTTTTTTTTTTTTTTTTTTTTGTATTTTTAGTAGAGACAGGGTTTCACCATATTGGCCAGGCTGGTCTCAATTTCCTGACCTGGTGATCTGCCCACCTAGGCCTCCCAAAGTGTTGAGATTACAGGCATGAGCCACCACGCCCAGAACACAAAAAAAGTTTTTTTAAATTAGCCAGACATGGTGGTGTGCACTGTAGTCCCAGCTACTTGGCAGGTTGGGGTGGAAGGATCCCTTGAACCCAGGAGGCCGGGGTTGCAGTAAGCTGCGATCATGCCACTGCACTACAGCCTAAGCGACAAAGCAGGACCCTGTCTTATATAAATAAATAAAATCAGACCTGAAATAATAAATATATAAAATATCAAGTCAGGGAGTTATTTCCACATGGTCCAACTCATCATCAAAGTTAAATTCCTGCTCCAATAGACCAGATCATGTGCACACAAAAGAGCAGCTTAGGTGGACTTGAGTTACTACGGGTAAACAATTTCCATAAGATAGAGATCTCATTAAGTCTCATTGTAAACACAGATGGCAGCTGTCTCTTTCTGGCTGGCTTGCTTGCTTTCTCCTCTAGCCCTGTTTGTCAAATTGGTTCCTTTAGGGCTCCCAGTAAATGTTCTCATTTTGTTTTAGTAACTTCCATGGCAGCTTCTTCAGGTAAATTTCCTATGCATATGCTGAACTTCCAGTCAAATACTCCAATTCTAAACATCTGTAGAGTGTCCTTATTTCATACTGAACATCATGTTTTCTGAAAAGGTACACTGATTTTAGAAGAATAAATGGCTCTATTTTCCTTTTTCCATGTAATTAAATAGAAAAGAAACTCTGTAGCTCCAAGTGCTGTCAAATATGCATAACTATCCAAGACAATCTTGTCAAGGCCTTTTGCTAAAATGAACAGGCACGTATATCATTTGTTTGGTTCATCGAAAATGCTTAACACAGGCCACGCACGGTGGCTCATGCCTGTAATCCCAGCACTCTGGGAAGCCAAGGTGGGAAGATCACCTGAGGTTAGGAGTTGGAGACCAGGCTGGCCAACATGGCGATGCTCCATCCCTACTAAAAATACAAAAATTAGTTGGCATAGGGAGGCTGAGGCAAGAGCATCGCTTGAATCCAGGAAGCGGAGGTTGGAGTGAGCTGAGATCACACCACTGCACTCCAGCCTGGAAAACAGAGCAAGACTCCATCTCCAAAGAAAAAAAGAAAAAAGGAAAGAAAGAAATGGCTATCAGGGGCTTGTCCAAATGAGAGCCATGAAGGCCACATCACCTGTGTCTTTGGAATGGAGCTCACCTATCTTTCAGGACCAACTGATCCTGTTCAGCTGTTGATCACAAGGACCCTTCCGCACTTTGGCTTTCAAAGTACTTATTTGAATATTTGCTGCTAGGACAACTAAGAACTGCATCTACAGCTCCACCCAAGCCCATACTAAGGCTTCAAGTTTTGCTGCAGCTGCCTTGCTTGTCACAGCCCAGCATGCATGAGGGGATCCAGGCTGCTGAGACCATTTTTCTGCCAGTGTCTCATGTGTCCACTGCCTAAGAAGGGCAAATATGGGCCAGTGGTCCAGTGCCATTCATTTTCCAGGTTAGCTGCATCCACAGGTCAGTTGTTACACACTCCTTAGCAGATTCTGACTTTAATGGCCACTGTCCTGCTGTCTGTAACAACCAACACCTTTCTTGAGTTCTAATGAGCATCCACAGCAGGCACCTTCACTGATATTCCGTGCATCCTGCAATGCCATTCTGCTGACCAAAAGCAGCCCACTGGGCACCCTCATTCCATGCCCAACTCCATACCAGCAAGCTGGGCTTCCTACCCATTTAAAGTTTGAGGAAAGGTTGAGATCATTTCCTCCCCAAGACCTTTAATTAGTCACTTGATCGAATAAAATGATTTGCCTGCAAGAGTAGTAGCGCATTCTAAGGGAAACTTCGGAGCTACTAGGTTTGATAAGTCATTTGCCTGCTGCTACTAAATGATTCATCCATTTCCCATGGGTTTGTGTTGGTTTATTATATATTAAACTCTCATATATGAAATTATATATATATATATATGCACTCATATATATATTTAAGGGATACTCTCATGCAATTTATTTCTTGTATTAATAAATGCTTTATTTATTTATTCATTCATTTATCTGATACAGAATCTTACTCTGTCGCCCAGGCTGAAATGCAGTGGCACAATCTTGCCTCACTGCAATCTCTACCTCCTGGATTCAGGCAATTCTCCTTCCTCAGCCTCCCATGTAGCTGGGACTACAGATGCCCACCACCATGCCCAGCTAATTTTTATATTATTAGTAGAGACAGGGTTTCATCATGTTGGCCAGGCTGGTCTTGAACTCCTGACCTCAGGTGATCCACCGGCCTCAGCCTCCCAAAGTGTTGGGATTATAGGCACGAGCCATTGTGCCTGTCACAAAACTATAATGCTTTAACTACTATAGCTCAAAATAATTTTTCATTTCTGTTAGGTCAAGTGCCTCTTTGCTCTTCATCTTTTCCAAAAATCTCTTTTTCTTTCTCTCTTGTTTGGTTTTTCAGTTTAAATCTTGGAATCACTTGATGATGTTTCCAATAGCTATCTATGTCACATTTAGAAATAAATTTTGATCCCCGCACTTTGGGAGGCTAAGGTGGGTGGATCACTTGAGGTCAGAAGTTTGAGACCAGCCTGGCCCACATGATGAAACCCCGCCTCTACTAAAAATACAAAAAATTAGCCGGGTGTGGTGGCGGGTGACTATAGTCCCAGCTACTTAGGAGGCTGAGGTGGAAGAATCACTTGAACCCAGGAAGCGGAGGTCGCAGTGAGTAAAGATGGTGTTACTGCACTCCAGCCTGGGCGACAGAGTGAAACTCTTGTCTCACTAAAAAAAAAAAAGAAATTTTGGAAGAACGATTATTCCATGAAACAAAAAGACTAATATATTTTTAAATAACTACTGTTTGAAGGGTTGATGAAAGAAAATTATTCTCTGTAACAACAAACCCAGTAAAGGGCTATTTCTCCACCACAAGATTTCTTTTCTCACAGTGTTAAGAAAAAATAGAAATGTTTTTGCTATGCTTTGAATAATGGTATCCCTTTAACAATTCATTATGAGACTTAATCCCCAATGCAACAGGGTTAACTTTTTTTTTTTTTCAGACATTAGTCACCCAGGCTGGAGTACAGTGGTACAATCTCGCCCCACTGCAACCTCCACGTCCTGGGTTCCAGTGATTCTCATACCGCAGCCTCCCAAGTAGCGGAGATTACAGGTGCCCCCCAACCACACCCAGCTAATTTTTGTATTATTAGTAGAGATAGGGTTTTACCATGTTGGCCAGGCTGGTCTCAAATGCCTGACCTCAAGTAATCCACCTGCCTCGCCCTCCCAAAGTGCTGGTATTACACGAGTGAACCACTGTGCCTACCTGCAGCAGGATTAATTTAATTCCCAAATACAAGTATGGCCTCTGAGAGTGTGAGTATATCATGAGGGCTCCTCCCTCATGAGTAGGAATAGCGCCATTATAAAAGGGCTCAAGGTTGAAGGGAGTACTCTTTTCCCCTTCTGCCTTCTGCCAGGTGAGGACACAGCATTAGTCTCCTCTGGCAGATGCAGCCAACCCAATCATACTGGTCCCTTGGTCTTGGACTTCCCAGCCTCCAGAGCTCTGAGAAATAAATGTCTGTTGTTTACAAATTATCCAGTCTGTGGTATTTTGTCACAGCAGCAAAAAGGGTCTAAGACAATCTTTAACATGGATTTATGAGTATATGATTATGCCAGCAAAACAATGGTGAGAAAGGAACTCTTGTACACCCATAGAGGAAAACATGCCCTGAGCATTGTAGAAAATAATTCAACCATATATCTGAAACTCACCAAGAAAGTTTTCTAGCCTTTGACTGAATTATTTCACTGCAGGGAATTTATCATTAAAAAATCATCAAAGGGCTATGTGCGGTGGCTCACACCTATAATCCTAGCACTTTGGGAGACTGAGGCGGGAGGATCACCTGAGGTCAGGAGTTTGACACGAGCCTGGCCAACATGGTGAAACCCCATCTCTACTAAAAATACAAAATTATCCAGGTGTGGTGATGTGCACCTATAGTCCCAGCTACTTGGGAGGCTGAGGTGGGAGAATTGCTTGAACCCGGGAAGCAGAGGTTGCAGTGAGCCGAGATTGCACCACTGCACTACAGCCTGGGTGACAGAGTGAGAATGTGTCTCAAAAACAAATAAATAAACTGGCTCAAGGTTGAAGGGAGTGCTCTTTTGTCCTTCTTCTGCCTTGTGCCAGAGAGGACACAACATTAGTCCCTTCTGGCAGATGCAGCCAACATCAATCATGCTGGTGCTTTGGTCTTGGACTTCCCAGCCTCCCAAACTGTGAAAGATAAATTTCTGATGTTTATAAATTATCCAGTCTGTGGTATTTTCTTACAGTAGCACAAAGGGTCTAAGACATTCTTTAACATGGCTTTATGAGTATATGATTATGCCAGCAAAAGAATGGTATACACCCATAAAGGAAAACATGCCCTAAGCATTCTGGAAAACAATTTGGCCATATATCTAAAACTCTTACCAAGAAAGTTTTCTAGCCTTTGACTGAATTATTTCACTGCTGGGAATCTATCTTTCAAAAATCGTCAAAAGTACAGGTTAATATTTATGTGTAAGATGTTCACTGTAGGAAAAAAAACAGAAATAACCTGTTTCTGGCAAATACATTAGGGTTCATTTATATAATAGGGTTTATTTCCAGCTGCTAATGTATTTGTGGCTAATGTATTTATTTCCAGGACAATGTATTTGTGGCATACTGCTAATGACAGATGAAACGTTTCTGATATAGGCAGGAAAAAATGGTAGGATTTAAAATACTATATCAAGTCTGATCTAAATGCATTATGTAAAATAATATGATACATATACACTAGAAACACATACGCTGGCAAATATGGTAGTTAGGAGCATGGGCTTTGGAAACAAACCGACCTGGTTCAAATCCCAGCTGTGCCACTTTCCAGCTGTGTAACCTTGGGCGAGTTAGTTAACCTCTCTGTGCCTCAGAATGCTCACCTGGAAAATGGGGATAATAGTACCTACCTTACAGAGTTGAATGGAGAGTAAATGAGACAATTCATGCAAATGGCTTAGCACTATGCCTGGCATATTATAAGCACTCAATAACTACGAATCATTATTAGCATCATCAACACAGAGAACAAACGAGAAGAAATGCACTAATATGCTAATGGGGGTTATTTCTGGGTGGTAGAATTCCAGGTCAGTTTAGTTTTCTCTTTTGTACTCTTCTTGTTTTTCCAAATATTCTACAATAAGTATTGCAGAATCCGAAAAGAAAGTCCATTATATAAAAAAGAGCATCTGATGAATTATCAGTATTTGCTATGTGCAACAGTGGATGGACACACGAAGGCAACACCATGTGAGTCAGACAGTGAGCAATGCCTTTCACCCCGTGTCTACTGGGAGCCTCAGTTCTCTGCAGCTGCTGCCCTCCTGCAGAGATCTCATTACTCACGGGCGCAGTTCCTTGGAAGCCATCCTCGCCAGTGTTGGTCACCGGAAACTCGCCCTGCCAAATGTTGGCATAATGCTGGCCTTTGGGCTGCAGTTTGTTGCCCCAGGGGAAAAGTCTATCAGAAGAGAAACAGGCATCAGCTTGTCAAACAGGCACAGGTTTTGGATTAAAGTCAAGAGAAGGGATGCAATGAAAAAGAGAACATTGCTCGCTTGTTCTGGGTGAGCCTTTTAAAAATATATATAAATAAGTAAAGCTTTTAATCAGGATTTATTTTAAATTTCCTTATAACTTCTCATGTCAAGTTCACAATAGCCTCAGTCTTGCCCAGGTACTCAGGAGGCCTGAAATAAATCACAAAACTAAAAGAAGGACTTAATGAAAGCTGAGAGAGTAGACCTCATTTTGGACTTATATGGTAGCATGATCAGGCACCATCACACCATACTTTTTTATAAAGCCTGGGCTATTTTAAGGAGGCTTTCCTAGAAGATGTGAACCCAACATGAGTTTTCTGTCTCATGGCTCTAGAAGCAGAGAAATACTGCTGCTTCAGGAGATGCCTAAAATAAGAAAATGCTAAAAGCAAGGCAGTCTGCCAAGAAGCTCTAAGCAGTGATATGTAACTCAGGGGAGTTGAATTGCTAGGACTTGCTTTGGGACTGGAGGGAGCCCAGATGGCCAGACACTGGATTTGAGGGTAATAAAAGGTTTGCACTCCATTCTCCAGTGTCTTCTAAGTAATTTTGTGGAGATGAGGAAAAATCAATAAGAAACAGAATTATTGTCGTTATTAACCTTCTAACCAAAGTAAGTTCCATGGAGTTTTTTTGTTGTTTGTTTGTTTAAATGATCAGCATATTGTCAGGCAAGATGAGATCCTCTAACTACCTATTGTGCAGGCCTCCTCGACAACTGTATTCCCACTCAGCTTCCGTGGGCAGCCGCTTCCCTGCCCACGTGCAGTAGGCAACCGCATCATTCCAGGAGACGTGGAGAACTGGATGATCTGGCCTGGGGAAGAGTGAAAATAGAGTGAAAAGCAGCACCAGCCAGAACAGGAAGCAGGAACTGGCTTCAGCAAAGCGCTCATAATCCTCCTCAGTTCAACCAGTGATGCTGAGGTCATCCTGGTCCTGAAGTCAAACCTCAGCTATGCTACATCTGCCACCCTCCACCAAGGGATTCTGACAATCCAGTATCCCAAATGGGTTACACTGCCACTAGGAACTAGATTCAAAACACTTCTTCACTTTGTAGGCTTGGATTCCCCCAGAATTTCATTGGTGTGGCAGATGTGGAGATATTCCAGCTGCTAGGAAGGCCAACAGCAGAAGCTTCTGGCTCCTTTGGGGTTTAGCAGAGCTGAGAGCCATCTCAGAGCCACTGATAACTGACCACAGCAGGGGCATACAGTCCCAGCCATTTCAGCCTACTGTGGCTCAAACTACGGGCCATATACACCCTAGAGCCCCCTGCGTTGTCTGGAACTTCACTGGGCTGCATTGTGGCTGTGACTTCTCCCTCTGCCCTGTCCTGCTCTGGCCCCCTCCTTTCCACAGGTGTGGGGACCTAACATTCTGCATCCCAAACTCTAAGCTGTTTCCAGAGAACCCAACCTGTGAGCCTGGCTTTCAATTCTGTGTCTTTCTACGTGTCCTCTACAGGTGGCCAGTCTTTTTTTCCTGGGGGTATAAAGGGTGTGGAAGGTTGGGAAAAAAAACTAAGAATAAGGGGATAGATTCATGCACCCAGCACTAGATGGCTTTGGTTGAATTCCCTGCTCACTTTTTTTAAAGTGGGCTACACATTCCTAGTCCATTCCTTATACACCTTTGAATTCCCCACAGTAATTACACCAGGCCTTTTATTTACTCTTTCAACAAACATCTACTGGGTATCTATCATGTGCCAGTCAGTGTTTCTAGCACAGACAAGAAACGTACCCTTTCCAAAGACCCAGTTGGTGCTGACTACATGAATAACATACATTCCCCTTTGGATTTTCCTTCCTCCCTTAGCTTTTCCCACTGTAACTAAATTCAGGAAAGCAGATATTAACTGGGAGCTAAGGCGCCAAGTCCACCTGAGGAGCCCAGGAATCCTATACTTTCCACCTTGAAGCCTAATTTCAACACAGAGACTTCCAACTCAAGCTTTGAAAGATGTTTGACATTTGTCAAGGGGCTTTATCCCTAAAGCTGAACTTCCTGTACTCCTAGCTCCCAGACAATAAGGGCAATAACCAGGAATGTTGTTAAAAATAGAGGCTTAAAAATTGCATCTGAAAAATTAGGTTAGGAGAGCAGGTTTCTTGGGCTGCTGAGATGCTGAGTCCTAACCCAAACCCTGCTCCATCTCCAGGGTTTAAAGTGTTACTCTATTTTTGCTTGAGATAATTATTTCTTTGCCACCCTGGAGACTTGCTGACCAACTTGGCTCTCTGTAGTTTTCCAGTTAGGCAGTGGCTTCAAAGAATGCCAATCCGGGACTAAAGATCATGTGAATCCTATACCCAAGGCCTGGGCTTCTACAGTGGCAACCTGGCAGTACACAACTATTTATCCATAAGACAGACATTGTCTTCCTCATAATGACCCACTCATAAGAGAGAACAGAAACAGAGTATAAAGATTAAACATGTCATGAGGTTTGGAATAGGCCTCTCAAAAGAGCATGGAGGGCCGGGCGCGGTGGCTCACGCCTGTAATCCCAGCACTTTGGGAGGCCAAGGCGGGTGGATCACAAGGTCAAGAGCTCGAGACCATCCTGGCCAACATGGTGAAACCCCATCTCTACTAAAAATGCAAAAATTAGCTGTGCATGGTGGCACACACCTGTCCCAGCTCCTGGGGAGGCTGAGGCAGGAGAATTGCTTGAACCCGGGAGGTGGAGGTTGCAGTGAGCCAAGCTCACACCACTGCCTGGACACAGAGAAAGACTCTGTCTCAAAAAGAAAAAAAAAAGGATCAGGGAAACCTGGAAGAGGCAACTCTTTGACAGGCCAAATGAGGAAGGAAAGAGGCCACTAATTAAGAGCCTTCTTATGAGCGAGGTGCAGTGTTTAGGTCTTTACATATGTTATTTCCTGCCATATTCCTACTAATCAAGTAGCGTTTGTCCTTCTCACCATTTTACAGATGAAGATGCCCACTGAGTTATTTTGCAAGAGCAAAGGTTATCTGTTTTAGAATGGAACATGTCAACTGGGGAAGGAGGGACCAGCCTCACCTCTGCCGAACAGTAGAGTCGGGCCCTTCTGGGTGTCTCCAGTTAGCACCTTTCACAGGTAACCACCAGGGAGCAGCTGCCACCTCAAAGCAACCCAGAACAGCCTGATGTTAGCTACAGCTCTAGAAAAACATCGACTCAGTACATGCAGCAAAAATCTCAGAGTCTTCAACTTCCATTTGGGTTACCAAACAAATACATTTACCAGAATAGCAAAATAAAGACTTCTATGCAAATAACTCTTTAACAGAAAGTATTGCTTCACATCATAAAGCATCACAGTGAACAATAAATACGTATTCAAATGGTGTATATCCGTAAGAATTTTTTTAAAGCACATGGCTAGCCAATCCTCTATAATCTCTGACAAGTGAAACAGGTAGTACTGCTCCTATTTAAAAGATGAGGAAACAGAGTTAACCTTACAACTAAATGCGAGGCTGAAGGTCAATCATGGTGGTCAGAGATCAAGCTGAAGCAGAGTAAAAACTGGGGTATTTTTTCAAAAGAACCTAATACAACTTCCAGCCCAACATTAGCTGTGTGATCCTGGGCAAGCTCAGCCTTTGTCTGGACCTAACAAGTCCTTGTCTGTGAAATGGGAGCACACTCACCTGCCTCACCTAACAGAATACAGAGGGCAAATCAGGTAAGACTGGAAAGTGCTCAGCAAATCGTAACTAGAACCTATGTTCTAGTAACTCCTACTCTATGGTTCTGTTAACCAAAATAACAACAGCCAGTGGTCCTCATTTAGTGAACAGTTTAGTTAGGAACACAGGCTTTGGAGCCAGTCACAATGAGATTTGAATCATGGCTCTGCTGTGTACGGTGTAACCCTAGGCAACTTATTTAACCTCTTTCTCCAAGCCTGTTTTCTCATTTGGAGATGGAGATAGTAACAGCACCTACATCTTGGGTTATTACAAGGAGGAAATATAACATGCACACAGGACTTATGACTATGCCCTTAGCAACTCAGGTTAATGACTTAGCAAGCACTCAGTAAGGAGAACCAGTCTTACTACCACCTCATGACAGTCAGTCACAAGGAGAGCCACAGAAATGAATCATTGTTGCTAATATTAGCTAAAGGATGTTGTAAACAATTCTTTTTTTCTTTTCTTTTTTTTTTTTTTTAGACAGGGTATCAATCTGTCACCAAGGCTGGAGAACAGTGGCACGGTCATGGGTCACTGCAGCCTCAACCTCCCCAACTCAGGTGATCCTCCTGCCCCAGTATCCCAAGTACCTGCGACCACAGGTGTGCACCACAATGCCCAGCTAAATTTTTTAGTATTTTTGTAGAGATGGGGTTTTGCCACATTGCCCAGGCTGGTCTTGAACTACTGGGCTCAAGTGATCCCTGCCCAACTTAGCCTCCCAAAGTGCTGGGATTATAGGTGTGAGCCACCTCACCTAGACTGCAAATGATTCTTCTAATACAAATACAAATACAAATGAAAGCAACTCAAGGTTATCCCTACAACAGTGTTACTGTTTGATTGTTTTCATCCTTTTGAGCTTGTCCGAGCAGAAGTTAAGGGAGAATATGTCCTTGCTAACAATTACAGCAATCACCGAAAACACCGAGCCTCAATTTTCTTCATTCTCTTTTCACATCAACACAGTCAGAACATTCATGATATGTAAATCACAATTTGACGGGAAAATCCAATTTTTCAAATATTTCAACAAAAGAAGGCATTGGGTCTTTAAATAACACTACAGCAAGGTGTTTTTTGTTTTGTTTTTTAACGGAGTCTCACTCTGTCACCCAGGCTGGAGGGCAGTAGCGCAATCTCGGCTCACTGCAACCTCTGCGTCCCGGGTTCAAGCAACTGTCCTGCCTCCTGAGAAGCTGGGATTACAGGTGTATGCCACCATGCCTGGCTAATTTGTTCTATTTTTAGTAGAGATGGGGTTTCACAGCAAGGTGTTTTATTTTATAGAGAACAGGGGAGTGAAAAGGCATGGCTTTCTGTTTCATTTGTGGCACTGCAGAAGCTCATCTGGGGCTGTTCTCATTGACTGGGCTGTACAGGTTTAGGTGCTCATGACAGGTAATTCATTCAGTGTCAAGGGAGGAGCTGCAGTGGAAGCTCAGGTCAGCCCACCTCATGTTTCAGGAGGATCTTTAGATCACTCGCCCAACTCTACCCCTGTCCCCAACACTAAGTGCCACCATCAGAAGGTTCTAGTTCTTAAATTAAAAAATAAAAATTAAAAAAGCTGTAAAAAATGACAAAATACAGCAATAGGTTAACCTCTGTGAAATCTGAGTGGCAGATACTACAGTGACTTTTTTTCTCATACCATTTTGTGTTTTGAAATATTCCATCATTAGTGATTTTTTTAAAACATGATTTGTTTATCCATTCTACTACTAATGGGGATTTGGGTAGTTTCCAGTTTGGGGCTGTTATGAATAGTGCTGCTTCTGTGAATATTCTTAAAAGAGTTTGTGGCTTTTGCCAAATATATGTATGCGTTTCTGCCGACAGTACACAGTGGAGTAGAACAGCTGGGTCTTAGAATACACATATGCACAGAGTTAGTAGAGATAAAAACACACAAGCCTTAAACAGGAGAAGGCCCCACTATTTCCTACCCCTTCTTTTTTTAAAAATTTATTTTTATTTATTTTTTAACTTTTTATTTCCACAGGTATCTGGGGAATGGGTGCATTTGGTTATATAAGTAAGTTCTTTAGTGGTGATTTGGGAGATTCTAATGCACCCATCTCCTGAGCAGTATATACTGAACCAAATTTGTGGTATTTTATCCCTTCCCCTGAGTCCCTAAAGTCTCCTGTGTCATTCTTATGCCTTTGCATTCTCATAGCTTAGCTCCCACTTACAAGTGACAACATATGTTGTTTGGTTTTCCATTCCTGAGTTACTTCACTTAGAATAATGGAAACAGTGTGAAGATTCTTTAAAGAACGAAATGTAGAGCTACCATTTGATTCAGCAATTCCACTACTGGGTATCTACCCAGAGTAAAAGAAGGCATTACATGAAAAAGATATAGAGATACACACACACACACACACACACACACACACACACACACACACACGTGTGTGTATGTGTATATATATATACACACATATACAATGAGTAATAGTCCATTGTGTACACACACACACACACACACACACACACACACACATATATATATACACACAATGGACTATTACTCAGCAATAAAAAAGAATGAATTAGTGGCATTCACTGCAACCTGTATGGAAATGGAGCCTACTCCTTTTTCAAAGGGGAGCTTTCCTTCGAGTAGGTTTATGTATAGAAGCCCTCAGGGCTTCTCTCTAGTGGCCTCTCAGCCTATACCCTTCTACTCTCCTTTTCTTCTTAATTCCATCTGGTTACAAATATTTATTGAGAACACACTATATGGCTGGCACTGAACCTGACTCATGGAGGGGATCTACAAGTCCCAGGAATCCTCAGGGTATGATTTAAGACAGTTGGTATATTAAATAGCTTTAAAAGTATTTATTTTACATATAATAATTGATATGATTTGTGTATTTATCCCCACCCAAATCTCATGTTGAAATAATAATATAATTCCCAATACTGGAGGCGGGGCCTGGTGGGAGGTCTTTGGATCACTAGGGCAGAACCCTCATGAATTGCTTGGGCCACCTCTTGGTGATGAGTGAGCTCTCACTGTGTTCACAGGAGATCGGGTGATGTTAAAGTGTGTGGCAACTCCCCTCACCTCACTCTCTTGCTCCTGCTTTCAGCACGTAAAGTGCTGGCTCCCACTTCGTCTTCTGCCATAATTGAAAGCCTTCTGAGGCCTCCCCAAAAGCTGATACCAGAGCCACATTTCCTGTACAGCCTGCAAAAGTGTGAGCCGACTAGACCTCTTTCTTTATAAACTACCCAGCCTCAGTGATTTCCTTATAGCAACACAAGAATGGCCTAATACAACAATTAATTCTTCAGTTGCGATAATTGGGATAGAAAGTGTGAAATCAGTCACCTCATTTTCTTTCAAAAATGTCTCTAAAATTCAAACTGGTGGGTCCAAATACCACCCTACCCACATCAGTACTATGGTTTCATTCCACCCCTCATCCCACCCTCTGCCATACACTCACCTAATCGCTCACACTTTCTCTCATTCTAAGACACCTGCTTTTCATTTCTCTCAGCCTCTCTTCTTTCTGAAATCTTTTGTCCTACCTAGCAATCCCACCCAAAACACACCACTAGCTTAACGTCACGGAGCTATATGACGATCACCAATCTCTATGATGTGCACAGTAAGATGGAAAAAACACATGAACACACTCTGGCCGGAGCATGGGGAAGAGGACACCACAGCAACATTGTCCTTGACCAAGGGCTGCAACCTAGTTCTTTGGTCCAAAATAGTAAGACCCAAAGCAAGTACACAAAGATATATGTATAGTAAATCTAGACATAATATTGTTTCTAACTTAAAATTACAAAATAGCCCAGCAGTCCTTGATGTCCATGAACAAAGGAATACTATATGCTAGTATACATGACATGGAATACATAAAATACACTCTAACATGGAAATAGGAATATAACGTATTGTTACAAAGGTAACCTATAGAATATACATTTGATTGCATTTCTGTAAAATACATGCATAACAATGTTTGTTAGTATAATCAGGAGAAAAATGTCTGGAAGAATATACATAAACTTAACATGTGCAAAGGATTAGGAGAGTACTATCAGACATTTTTAGAATGAGTATGTGTCACTATCACAGGTTTTCTCAATCTCAGCACGGCTGATATTTTAGGCCAAATACCTTGTTATGGGAGACTAACTGTCTTGTGTATTAGAGGATGTTTGGCAGAGTCTCTGACCTCCACCCGCTAGATGCCCGTTGCATCCTCCCTCTCCCATGCCAACTGTGGCACACAAAAATGACTCCAGACATTGCTAAATGTCCTCTAGGGAGAGCAAATTATCTGCTGCATTATGATAATTAGAAAGAAGATTACTCTTCTTAAATATTAATATACAGTTCATAGTAGCATAATAGTAAGAGTATCTGACCCTGGAGCCAAGCTGCCTAAGCCTGGATAGCAGTACCACCTTTTACAACTTACAGGATCTCAGCTGCTTATATAACCCCTTCAGTCCTCAGTTTACTCATCTGCAAAACAGAGATAAAATACTACTATCTACTTCCTGGGGTTATTATAAGGATTAAATTTAAAAATACATGTAAAGTGCTTAGAAAAATGCCTGGTACAGACTGTTAGCTGTCATTATTACTACTATTCATTTATGTTAATTGCATGTTACAATATTCTCTTAGAGCTTTCAAAGAACATATATTCTAATTAGTGAAAATCTACCCCCATAACTCCTCAGCTTGAGCCCCCTCCACCCTTCTCAAAGTATTGATCAGCTGAGAAAAGTGACCAAGGGCTAAGAGGTGAATGAAGTGTTGGAGCATATGTCACTTCCAAAGACTTCTCAAGAAGATATACCATCTTCTATCAGTCATGATGTGAGAATCATCTACACATAAACTAAAGCACTCTCGAAAGCAAGCAGCACCATGAGGGTAGGACGGGGGGACGTGTATTAGTCCATTCTCACACTGCTAATAAAGACATACCCAAGATTGGTTAATTTATAAAGGAAAGAGGTATACTCTGGTTTCTCTTCAAATCATATAAATCTTTCACCTTTTACTATAAAGGAAAGAGGTTTAATTGATTCACATTCCACATGGCTGTGGAGGCCTCACAATCATGGCATGGCAGAACATGAAGGGGGAGCAAAGGCACGCCTTACATGGTGGCAGACAAGAGGGCAAGAGAGCACGTGTAGGGGAACTCCCCTTTATAAAACCATCAGATCTCGTGAGACTTATTCACTATTACAAGAACAGCGTGGGAAAAACCCACCCCCATGATTTAATCACCTCCTACTGGGTCCCTCCCATGACACATGAGGATTATGGGAGCTACAATTCATTCAAGATGAGATCTGGGTGGGGACACAGCCAAATCCTATCAGGGAGGGTGTGAGGGGTAAACAGAATACAGGAGGGATTCACAATTCTCAATCTCCAAACTCCAGAAAGCTTGAGCCCCTGTAAGGGAACCAAACTACACACTGTCTGTCTCTAAGACAGACGTTAAGTCACCATTGTGATGGTCAGGTGCAGAGTCAGAAACCATTTTCCCATTTCACACATGAAGAAGGAAAGACTAATAATCAAAGTCACCCCACAACTAAGGACTGACAAAATCAGAGGTAGGGCCTTATTCATCCTGCCCAAGTTTCCCTTGGAATATCAAATATTTTCTGGCCAAATTTAGGGCAAATCCCATCCCAAGTCACTAGATGCTTTCCTTTTCCAAGTGACACTGTTTCTAAACATTTCAAATAACTTGTTCTTGAACTCCTGATTCTGTCCTGAAAATAAGTGCTATTCTTAGGTTTAGGAACTTAACAAAATAAACAACTTTTGAGAGTCATATATTAGGCATTTTATCAAGGCTATACTGCAGATTGTAATATCTCTAATTCCTTTTAACAAGAATAGTGTTCAGATGTGTTGTTTACGGAGCACAAGCAGCAACAGGAGTGGACTGACATCTATGATAAACCTCAATCTAAAAAGAGACTTTTTTTTCTTTTTGGATGTGGTTGTCCACCTACACATGCTCTGCTCAACTGAGACAATTTCCAGAGTTCCAGCACTCCCTTATATCCAGAGGAAAAAGGACTTTAACATGACCTATTTCTAGTCAACCATCTCTATAGCAACTGTCTAGGGTTTAAGTTGAAACAGCTGTACAAGCCAGCCAGTGACCAATTACAATGTAAATACGACCCATGTGAGTTTTGAGGTCCCCTTGAGAAATGGACTTCAGAGAGCAAGGACATGTTTTCCACCTCTCCCTGGGGACATAACCAGACTTGTAGTAGCAGCTTAAAGAATAGGAAACAAGACAATAAAGGTGCCTTTATTCTTGCCAGAGGTGGCAAATTACGCTTCTTATATACACACAGCCCAGAATAAAATCAGCACAGGAAAAAGAGAAAGCTCTGTATAATTCTGCATACTCAAGTGTAAAGATGTCAAGTTCACAACTTTACAACTGCTCTCTTAAAAATTAAATGAATTTAGACAAGCAAATGTAAAAGATGGACGTTTCTTGAAACGTGGTATAAACATGACAGCTATCCCTATAAAAACAGCCTGGGAGAATTTTTCAACTGGCATCAGTGAACAATGAGAAATTACAGATCTGTTCAAATTCATGAAGTATAAATAAAATCAGAGGAGAATTTAGCAACTGAAAGAATTAAATGGAATAAAGAGCACATAGTAAAAATATTTCTTCAGTACCCAATACAAGTGTGGAAAGCTAAGAATGAGGCTTGAATAAAGACTAAAAACAAATTCCTCATGAAAATAGGTAGTCAAGCCTGACAGCTTATTTCAAATTAAATCCTAAGTCAGGTACCTTGACAACTTAATAGACTGCATAGGAGAGAAAAATGCATGCTTTTTCAAATAAGGTAAAAATATTTATGAAACTTAAGGCAGATTTGAACTTTTTCAATACTTTCTGCTTCAGTTCCTAGTGAAATTCCTCACGCTATAATACATTGCATTCTCAAGGCACACAATCAGTAATCAGTATACTCAAAACATTTAATGTCCCTAAGAGAAGAGTGAAAATTCTATGCAGAGTTACTCACTATTGAGAAAGTACAAAAAAATGGCTTGAGGAATCTGTGGACTCAAAGAAGTCTCAAAAGTGATCTAGTTTACTCATTTTCAGTTGAGAACTGCATCATTATCAGGGGGGTAGGGGGAATTGATTTGGGGCTTGTAAGAAAATTAGCAAAATAAGAGAAAAACACTTTATTATTTAAAAATATGTTTTTACTCTTTTTTGTCAAATAAGTGACTGTAAATTGGTATAACCTATCTTGAAGGCAATGTGACAATATCCAGAATCAATTATTTTATACCCATTTGAAAGAATATATCACAGTCATTAAAAAGTATATGCTGGAAAAATAAAATTTGAATAAATGTCTGCCCTTTACTGAAAGTGAAAAAAGCCAGTTACAAAAATGTTTGTACAAGTGCAATTAAAAATATATCAGTATATAGAAACACCCACCCACATACCCACACATTGCAAGAAAATATTAGCAGTACATGTATTTAAATGTTTGCAATGATTATTTCTGGGTGGTGAGATTATGGGTATATTTAACATTCTTCTTGTGTCTTTTGTTTTCTAGAGAGAGGGTCACGCTCTGTCACCCAGGCTGGAGTGCAGTGGCACTATCATTGCTCCCTGTAACCTTGGACTCCTGGGCTCAAGCAATCCTCCTACCTCAGCCTCACAAGTAGCTAAGACTATAAGACCACACTTGGCTAATTTTTTCATTTTTTGTAGACACAGAGTCTCATTATGTTGCCTAGGCTAGTCTTAAACTCCTGGCCTCAAGCAATCCTCCCAACTTAGCCTCCCAAATACTAGGATTACAGGTATAAGCCATCTCTCCTGGTCCTGTTCCATTTTTAATGTCTGAATTGTCTACAGTGAACATATTTTTTATTCATATTTTCATTTAGTTTTTTCTTTTAATGGAGCTGAGACTTAATTTTACATTGAAAAAACAAAAATAAGCAAAATCAAATAAATGTTCATTAAAAGTTTCTTATATTCATCCTTCTATTACAAATTTCATTTTTATAGTCACCTTCCAGTTTCATCAGCAAGTATACATACAGTTTTTCCAAATTTTACATAGAATGTTTTCATTGATTTTATTGAATATTTTTCTATGTTTTATCTGAACTTCATAATGATCAATTTTAGTGGCTGCCAACATTTTTGTCTTGTCAATATACTACAATTTCCGGTCTCCTAACATTGAACCGTTCAGGTTATGTTCAAGTTTGTCTGTGGTTGCTTTTTTTGCTATCATAGATAACACTATAGTGAACATCTTCAAACATCTTCATGTACATTTTTTGCTTTTGGTAAATTTCCACAAGCAGCATCACTGTAACCTAAGAGCGTGCCTTTATAGCCCTTGCTAAAAATCATTTACAAAAATCCCCCAATAGTATTAGATGGTATGGTTAGTTTCCCTCTGGAAAGAGGTCTGAGTATACATATAAAACATGACACTCAAGATGAAGGTATCTATTTCAACTCTACAAGAAAGCTCCACGTAGGTTCCTTACATTGCTAGTGGCTTACTTACAGAACTTTTCCAGTGTCTAAAACAGGGAAATTACAGAAAGTTGGAATGCCATCTGATTGCTTCTGTACTATTCTTTCATGCTTTACAAGCTCTGAAGCTTCTGAGAAGAGGGGTCAAAGAGAAGACAGAACATAGAAATGGCATTTTAAGGACAGAAAATTCTCCCACACACATTGTTTTGGAGGTAAAACACAATATAAATAATCTCACCTATTATTTGTAAAAGATAGGAAAAGAAGCATCCTCAAGGGACAGGGGCTCTTGTTGCAAAGGCAGCACAGGCTCACAGCCTGAAATGATCTACTTCCTACTTTTATTAATAAGAAGAGACATACATCTGCAAATGACCATGTAACATCATGGTTCTGTTGCTGGCCCTTCAACGAGAGGCTGGTACTGTACAGCAATCTCAGCCTAGGGCTGCCAGAGCACAGGACAAATTCTGAACATCCTGCAGAGCTAATTTCCTCAGGCTACCAGCCTGGCACATCTCATTTCACCCTGCGGCAGGACACTGCACCAGTGGCAAGATGGTGACTGCTGATTCTCCTCCTGGTGGAGGCAAACTATGCAGGAAATATTTGCATACTTTTAAAGGATTTTAAAGTGGCAAGGACTTTAAAGTGGGTAAGGATCCGAGAAGATATCTATTGAAATTCCCTCATTTTACAGATGAGAAAATAGGCTCTGAAAAGTGACAGTTTGGGAGAGCCAGGAAAACAACCTATGGCTGCAGGTTTACAATAACCCATGGCTGCAGAGAAGTTGTAACACTGTAGCCCTCTGCCCTACACCAGCAGAGAGTAGCCACCCCACATGACAGAAATGGCGGCGAGGCCAAGTTAGCCCTGAAGTCATGGGCCAAGGTGGGGCAAGGGCATTGCCAGCCAGGTGTCTCTGGTGGGCAAAAGTGATTGAGAAAAGTCCTAAGTCACTATTATCCAAGCATAATTAGGAGCATCCCATTTCACTTTCAAAAGTGTCTTGATTTGGACAATAAATTATGCAGTCACTCTATGAATAGATGGTCCCACAGTCTCAGCTTGAACAATTTGGGTGACAGATAGCACTTCCTGGTAGGCAGTCCCTGTCATGTTCAGCTCATTCTAACAGAGTTCCTTATCTATAGCTAAACTAAAATCTGTCTCCTGGAGATCTTCCATCTGCTGTCCCTGTCTAGGTTCCCAGGGATCACATGGAATAGGTCAAATTCTATTTCTATCATCTTTCAGACATTCACAGAATAATCATAACTCATTTACCTCTTAGTCTTTAGGTTCAGTAGTGTATTCAACCTTTCCCAGGCTCTCCAATTTCAAATTAAGGGCATCACCATCTCCCCAAAACCCAAGAGTCACACTTGATTCCTGTCTTTCCTTTACCCCTATGTCTTTAGGCGTACTTCCAAGTATCAGACCACTTCTTTTATTTTTTTTCTTTTTCTTTTTTTTTGAAGACGGGGTTTCACCATGTTGGTCAGGCTGGTCTTGAACTCCTGACCTCAGGTGATCTGCCCACCTTGGCCTCCAAAGTGCTTGGATTACGAGGCTGAGCCAGCACACCCGGCCGCTCACGCCTGGCCGTATCAGACCACTTCTTAGCTTCTCTCCTCCTACCACCTTGTTCCTCAGACCCATCATCTCTCACCTGGACTATCACAAAACCCCACGCAGAACCAGAGTGGTCTCTTTGAAATGTTAATTAGATCCAATGGCTTCTAACTGTGTTTAAGATAAAAACCAAACTCCTCTGAGGCCTACGAGGCTCTGTGCAATCGACCTCTGACTACTTCTCCAACCTAACCCTGACCCCACATCACAGTCCCCCTTGTTCCTCACTCCCTCCTTACTGGTCACGCTGGCTTTGCTCATTGTTTAGGTTTCGGCTCAGATGTCACCACCTCAGAGGGGCCATCACTAACCCTACAAATAAAAGACCCAAGAGCTCAACTGCATTATACTCGAATCACTTTCTATACACCATTCTGTTTTATTTGAAGCACAGTCTGTTGTCACAGTTACAAATTCACCTGTTTAGTCTATTCCTTACTAGAACTATAACCTCCATGAGAATAAGGATTTATATCTAGTTATCTGTTGTATCTACAGCACTTAAAACACAACCTGGCCCATAGTACATAAGGGATAAACATTTTTTTTATCTGAAAAAAGTCATCTGTTCCTTAGGTTTGCACGATTTTCAAACCCCACCCCATTCCTGGATGATCCTCTTCTGCAGAAACACCAGTTTTAAATACTGTCTTTCAGTGGGATATCCTTTTGTTCCCCTTCCTGGGCCATTGTTGCCTCATCTATAAGAATATTTTTTGCCAGATAATTCTGAAAGTTTCACCCACTCTAAATTCTTATTTTTGCATAAGTTTTGCTTAAAGCTAGACATCCCTAGGCATGACATTCTACTCAACAGTTTACCTTTGTTTTCCCACAGAGGCTGATGATACAGAGTCCAATATTCAAGGGGCGGGGAATGTCAGAATTATTTTTACTTCTTAATCTAAGTTAGGCCTCAAAAGAACCAAGACTTGAAAGGAAATTTAAGGTCACATTAAACAGGTATTTCAAATCTGAACCTCTGGGACCCCAGCATGCCTCACACACACTCAATCTGATCAGGTGCCTTGGAGCAGGTTAGAAAAAAATAATGTGTGCCCTGTTATCCTATTATATTAGGTTCTCACCTTCCAGGGTTATCATGTTTTGCTTCCTGAGCTTATGCCACAGGCTGACTCCTAAATCAAGTGAACACTAAACTACTCTTTTCAAAAAAGACACAAAAGACAGTGTTATCTTCTTATCTCATCCAGTCAGCCAGCCCTGGCCTGCCCTTCCTGAGTAACTCAGTTACTGTGAACCCACCTTCACCCTGGTGACCAGGCCAGTGTTCTCTCGCCAAGGAAAAGCTGACTTTACAACATGAGATGGGTCATACCAGGTCTGAGTCCTGCTGCTTTCAAAAACTAAATGCTTTGAAAGATGATATTCAAATGGCATTCTTTTATTTTTGACAAATATTTATTAAGTACTTATTAAGTGACTGTTACTGTGTTGGGGATAAAGTGGTGACTAATACAGAAGCAATCCCACCACCACCTTCACAGAACATACCTCCTAAAGCAAGCATGTCCAACCTGTGGCCAGTGGGCCACATGCAGCCCACGATGCCTTTTAATGCAGCCCAACATTTATTCATTACCTTTCTTAAAATATTACGAGATTTTATTGCAATTTTTTTTTTTAGCTCATCAGCTACCGTTAGTGTTAGCATATTTTATGTGTGGCCCAAGATAATTCTTCTTCTTCCAATGTGGTCCAGAGAAGCCAAAAGATTAAACACCCATGTAGTGAAGGGAAGGGCATTCAAGAAACATGTATACAAATAATTATCCTAAGTGAGATAAACGATATGAAAGGAAGGCACAAGAAGCTATAGGAACAAATAACAGATGGAGATCATCTAAACCTGGGATGTGGATGACAGAACAGTGTTTCAAATGGACTTCCCAGAGGAAGCGTGGCTGAGACCTGATGCTGCAAAGCCAAAGGTATGCAGTTAAAGAATGTGGACAAAGCAGGCCCTCTGCCAGATGCTCTGTCCTGGCTGGGCACAGTGGCTCATGCCTGTAATCCCAGCACTTTGGGAGGCCGAGGCAGGTGGATCACCTAAGATCAGGAGTTCAAGACCAGCCTGGCCAGCATGGTGAAACCCCATCTCTACTAAAAACGCAAAAAATAGCTGGGTGTGGTGGCAGGCGCCTGTAATCCAAGCTACTCAAGAGGCTGAGACAGGAGAATTGCTTGAACCCAGGAGACAGAGGTTGCAGTGAGCCAAGATCGCGCCACTGCACTCCAGACTGGTGACACAGTGAGACTTTGTCTCAAAAAAAATAAAAATAAAACACAGATGCTCTGCCCTAAGGGTTCCCAAGATGAGTTCTTCTTCATCAGCAAGGTTCCCCTCAAATGCTTTTTCTTCATCCAGGCCTTCCTGGATCAACAAATTTGGTTTTCCACACACTTCCCCAACTCCTCATCAGTACTCTTGCTGGTTGCAATCCTGATACTATTCTCAATTTGCTATTTCATATGACCTGGACACTCCAGGATAACGTGAGTTTCATATACTCTTGTTCCTTTTGAATAATTATTGCATAATTTTTAAAGAAAATATATTTTCATTTTACTTCTCTAATGCATTTGATGTTAAAATTTACTAATCAGGGGGAAATCCAACCTACTTTTGATTCAGTGTCTGTTACTGCATCCCCCTAGATTTCGAGCAGCTGAAAGGCAAGGAGGGTATCTTTCATCCCTTTATTCTCAGGAACAGAACAGCACAATACTCGGAAGATAGTGGGACACCTAGAGTTGTTTGCTAAACACACAGACCATATCTTAAGCCAGAAAGCAAATTGTCACAGAAGGAGACTCACTTCCATCACTAGAAGCCAAAGAAAACACCCCACTGATGAATAACAGACCTCAAGAACACATGAATCCAAAAGATAGGTCAAGAGATCTCACTGTATATATCCAGAACAAGTGAAAGCAGGGGCTTGAAGGAAGGGCATTCTGATACATACTGCAACATAGATGAACCCTGAAGATGTGACACTGAGTGAAATAAGTCAGGCACAAAAGGACAAAGATGCCACTTACATGAGGTACTTAGAATAGGAGAATTCATAGAGACTCAAAGTACAATGGAGGTCACCAGAGGTTGAAGGGAGGGAAGAATGGAGAGTTATTGTTTAATAAGCTTAGAGCTTCTGTTGGTAATGATGAAAAAGTTCTGGAAATGCATAATGTTGATGGTTATATAACACTGGGAATGTACTTACTGACACTGAATTTTATGGTTAAAATGGTACCAGACACACACAAAGTATGTCATTAGTATATTCCTCCAGTCAAGGACTCTGAGATAAACTAAAGGGATTTATTTCATAGTAAATTGCACATTTACAATATTTGATATTCCACAATAGCAAATCTTTTCAAAACATCATTGTAACTTGATAGAATGCTATATGAGGTATTACCAAATCTTACAAATGAGCAACAGTAGAGCAAAGTAAATTTAACTTAATGTTCAATCAGATCAAGCAAAGAGATAGTCCTCTGGAAGAAACTAGAACAATGCCATTTACTAAAAGACTTTCTATGTGCTAGGTACTGTACCAGGTGGTTCTGTGCACATTATGTAATTGGTCTTTGCAACATCTCTAGGAAGTAGCATTATTATGCCATAAGAAATTTATTAAAACAAGTAAAATACTAATGAATAAAAAACTGCAATGTTGTGCTGGCAAGAAAAAAATGAATGAACAGAGTTGCAGAATGATCACAAGCTTTAGGTAAGACAAAACTTATAGTCTGTTCCTAACCAGCTAGATTTTTCTTGGAAAAAAAAAATTGCCTAGAGAATTATAACAAGCCCCAGAGACCCAATACTGGAGAGAAATGAAAATGAACAGATGCCAGCACCAAGATGACCCAGAAGTTAAAAATATCAAACAAAGACTTTCTTTTTAAAATTTTTTTGAGACAGTTTCACTCTGTCAACCAGGCTGAAGTGCTGTGGCACAATCTCAGCTCACTGCAACCTCTGCCACCTGGGGTTCAAGCAATTCTTGGGCCTCAGCCTCCCAAGCAGCTGGGATCACAGGCTGTACCACCACACCCGGCTAATGTTTGTATTTTTAGTAGAGATAGGGTTTCGCCATGTTGGCCATGCTGGTCTCGAACTCCTGACCTCAGCTGATCTATCCCACCTCAGCCACCCAAAGTGCTTGGACTACAAGCATGAGCCACTGTGTCCAGCCAAAGACTTTAAAGGAACTATTACAATTACCAGCTATGAAGCAAAGGTGAATGGTCTTGAATGGAAAGATGAGAACTCTCAGTAGAAAAAAAAGAAGCTATCTTTAAAAATGAAACCTTATTTTATTTATTTATTTATTTTTGAGACGGAGTCTCACTCTGCCGCCCAGGCTGGAGTGCACTGGCACTCCCTCGGCTCACCAAAATCTCTGCCTCCGGGGTTCAAGCGATTCTTGGGCCTCAGCCTCTCAAGCAGCTGGGATTACAGGCATGCGGCACCACACTCGGCTAATTTTTGTATTTTTAGTAAAGACAGGGGTTCACCATGTTGGTCAGGTTGGTCATGAACTCTGACCTCGTGATCTGCCTGCCTTGGCATCCCCAAGTGCTGGGATTACAGGCATGAGCCAGCTTGCCTGGCCTAGAAATGAAACTTTAGAATTGCAAAGTACAATACCCGAAATTAAAAACTTACTAGGTAAGCTCAGGAAAATAATGGAGAAGAAACTCAAGAGAATGATAGAGAAAATGGGGAAATTGAAGACATCTCAACAGGAAGTAAACAATCTGAAGAACACAGAGAAAAGACTACCGTAAAATAATGAACAAGCCTCAGGAACTCCGGGATACTATCAAAAGGTCTGACATTTATACACTGGAGTCCCAAAAAGAGAGAAGAGATGGGGGTGTTAAAAAAAAATAAGTGAAATAATGTCTGAAAACATCCCAAATATGGTTAAAAACATAAATGGACACACACAAGAATCTCAACAAATCCCAAGTAGAATAATCCCTAAGAAAACAAGGTCCAAATGCATCATGATCAAACTGTTGAGGACAAAAAATTTTTTAAACTTGAAAGAAGACATAAAATAATGATACAATACATAAAAGAAAAATGTTTCAAATGACTGTCATCAGCAATCATGTAGACCAGAAAAGACTGTGAAACAACATTTGTAAAGTGATGAAAGAAACGACATGTCAGTTCAGAAAACTCCCTTCAGGAATGAAGGTGAAATAAAAACATCAGATGAAGAAAAACAAAGAGAATTCATTACCATAAGACTTACTCTAAAAAAAAGTACTAAAGGAAGTTTTATTTTAGGCTGAAGGGAAAAGATTCCAAAGGGAAACATGGAACTTTAGAAAGGAAGGAAGAGCAACAGAAATGGTTTGAACACATATAACAGACTATTTTTCTTCTTTAAAATATGTGGCTGGGTGCAGTGGTGCACATCTGTAATCCCAGCAGTTTGGGAGGATCGCTTGAGGCCAGGAGTTTGAGACCAGCCTGGGCAACAAAGCGAAACTCCATCTCTATTTTTAAAAAGTCAGTAAATAAATTAAATATGTATGAGTACAGCAAGAAAAAAAGCAGAACATAGTCTAGGTTTTTTCCAATGTATGTACCTGTACATATAATACATGACAATGCTAACACAGGGGATGTGGTAGTGGAATCTATATGATTATAAGACACATTTACTTAAAGTGTTAAAATGTTAACTCTATAGTGTGAGTTGTTATGTACGTATATCATATTGTAATCCTTAGTGCTACCATTAATAGTAATTTTAAAGTGCTAAAATTAATACTAAGGTTGGGTGCGGTCGCTCATGCCTGTAATCCTAGCTCTTTGGGATGCCGAGGCGGGCAGATCACTTGAGGTCAGGAGCTCAAGACCAGCCTGGCCAACATGGAGAAACCCCATCTCTACCAAAAATACAAAATTAGCCACGCAAGGTGGCACCTGCCTATAATCCCAGCTACTCGGAAGGCTGAGGCAGAAGGTTGGGGTGAGCTGAGATGGCACCATTGCACTCCAGCATGGGCAAAAAGAGCAAAACTCTGTCTCAAAAAAATAAAATAAAAATAAAATAATAAAATAAAATAATAATAAAATAAAATAAAATAATAATAATAATAATAAAGCCAAAAAGACAACAGAATTACAATGTAATACTAAATACACACACACACACACACACACACACACACACACACACACATATATATATAGATCTAAACATAAATATTCAGAAGCGAGGTTAAGAGACGTTGGAAAATGGAGTGAGAAGGTCTAACCAACATCTAACTGGAGTTTCAGAGAAAAATAAGTGAGAATAGGGAAAGGGAAATATTAAAAAGATAATGGTTAAGAATAGACCAGAGTTGTTAATTAAAAAAAAAAAAACAACTTCCCAATATATGGGTTAAAGAAGAAATTATAATGGACATTAGATAGCTCCACAGATACTTGTAGAACTAATAAAGGAGACTAACATGCTACAGATCCTGGAAACCCAGTGAAACTCAGGCAGGATAAATACAAGAAATCAACACCTAGAATAATAAAGACAGAAGATAACCTTAAAATCAGCTAGAGCTGCATTACCTGAAAGAAAAAAAGAAAAAGAAAAAGAAAACCAAAAAACAGCAACTGACTGATGACTGACCTCTTAAAGGCAATAATAAATACCAGAAGACAGTGAAATACTGCCTTTAGTGTGCCAAGAGAAAATAATGGCCAACCTAAAATTTTTACTTAGTGAAAATATCTTTCAAAAATGAAGTAAAGATATTTTAAATAACAAAAAAGTTTACTACCAAAGGATGTTTTATAGGCAGAAGAGAAATTGATCTCAGACAGAATGCATGAGATGCAGAAATGAATGGAGAGTAGATATTAGTAGTTATAGGAGTAAAGAAATACTGACTACATTAAAAAGTATTAACAATGTCTAATTAGTAGAGCAACAAAACAAATTAGAATGAAAGAGTGGTCACCAGTAATATGTAAGTTGGATTGGTATGACTAGAGTAAGGTCATGGTATTATACAACAAAAAAGTTAATGTAATAATATACTTTTAGACTTTATACACAGGTATTAAAATTGGTTAACTACTAAATGAGGAGACATAAAGTATATAACTTCTAAGAAGACAAGCAAATTAGCTGCACATGGTGGCATATGCCTGTAATCCCAGCTATTTGGGAGGCTGAGGCAGGTGAATCGCTTGAACCCAGAAGGCAAAGGCTGCAGTGAGCCAAGATTGCTCCAACCTGGGTAACAAGAGTGAAACTTCATCTCAAGGGAAAAAAAAAAAAAAAAGACAAGCAAAGTTGGAATGAGAAGAAAAATAAAACACAGGCAAGAAATTGAGGAAAAAGAAGAGAGAAAAATAGAAGAGAAGGCAAAGAATAAGATGGTAGAACTAAATCCAAAAATATCAGTAGTCACAATAAATATAAAAGAAGTAAAGTCTTAATTGAAAGACAAAGAATAAATTACTTTTAAATGAAGCTATATATTATTTACAAAGATATACCTAAAAATATAAAGATACAAATTAAAAGTGGAAAGAAGCCTGGGCGTGGTGGCTCACACCTTTAATCTCAGCACTTTGGGAGGCTGAGGCAGGTGGATCACTTGAGGTCAGGAGTTCAAGACCAGCCTGGCCATCATGGTGAAATCCCATTCCTACTAAAAATATAAAAATTAGCTAGGTATGGTGGTGCGCATCTGTAATCCTAGCTATTTGGGAGGCTGAGGCTGGAGAATCACTTGAACCCTGGAGGCAGAGGTTGCAGTGAGCTGAGATCGTGCCACTGCACTCCAGCCTGGGCAACAGAGTGAGACTCTGTCTCAAAACACAAAAATTGAAAAAAAAAGTGAAAAAAAGAAAAAGTGTATATTAAACAAATACTAACCAAAGAAAGTTTGTACACCTATGTAATAGATACCAGACAAAATAGGCTTTAAGCTAAAAATCATTATCAAAGTAAAAAAGAATCTCTATATAATAATAAAATGTTCCATTCAATAGTAAGACATGGCTTTCTTTACTATTTTAATTATTTCATTTTATAAATAGCATTAAAACTTTTTTCTCAATAAAAAGATTTCAATATTTAGTTTCAATAGCTATAAAGGCTATAAAAAAAGATATCTCACAGAAGTACACAGATTAAAAATGAAAGATGCACCTTATTAATGACAAAGATTCTCTCCTTGACTAAACTCTAATGAGGCCCCTCTGAACTCTCTTTTCAACTAGGCCCTGAGTTTTGGGCTTCCAAGTTCATCTCTGCATTGTCCAGATGCAGCAAGAATCCTGCTAAGTCAGTTTGCCTACCCTCAAATGTGTGATCACCCTTGATATCTGATCAAACTCCTCATGTTCCCCAGTCCGCCAGGTGATGTCTGATCACAGTGGCCTGCCTGCAGCAAGAATCCTGTTAGGCCAGTTAATCCAGAATCCCTACTTACCTCTGATGTTTCCCCTTAGTAATTTTTCATCTGAGGAAGACATACCTCCAAACTTACATACATTAAATGACATAGCTTTAATATACATAAAGCAAAATTTGACAGAATCACTAAGAGAAATGATCAAATCTATCATCTTAAATGGAGATTTTAATTACTCTTTCAGCAATTACTAAGATCAAACAGAAGGAAAAAAATGGTAAGGATATAGAAAATTTGCAGAGCAAAATTAACAACTTCCTATAATGGATATGTATAGAGTATTGTACCCAATTAATATAAAAGATTATTTTCAAATACATATGATTCATTTATGAAAGTCAATCCCTGGTAGATGCTTAAGCCAGCCCCAACACATTTCAGGGACCAATATCACAAGGGCCACATTGTCTGACTACAGCCCCAATGAATTAGATCTCAGTACCAAATGATAACAAAACAACTGTGTGCTAAAAAGTAAAAATCTTATAAACTACGTATTAAAGAAGAAATGATAAAGGACATTAGAAAATACTTAGAAATAAACAACTACAAAGCTATTTTAACACTTGTGGAACTAAAGTGGTCACTTAGAAATATGCAGACTAAAATGTTTACATTAGCAAAGAAGACTCAACAATTTTAAACTATGTATTAAACTTAAGAAGTCAAAAAAAGAATAGCAAAGAAGTTAAGTGAGGCCAGGTGTGCTGGCTCATGCCTGTAATCCCAACACTTTAGGAGGCTGAGTCAGGCAGATCACTCGAGCTCAGGAGATTGGGAACAGCCTGGGAAACATGGCAAAACTCCATCTCTACGAAAAATACAAAAATTAGCCTGGTGTGGTGGCACACTCCTATAGTCCCAGCTACTTGGGAGGCAGAGGTGGGAGGACAGCCTGAGCCCAGGAGGTCAAGGATGCTGTGAGTGCAGGTCATGCCACTGCACTCCAGCCTGGGTGTCAGAGCCAAGCCCTGTCTCAAAAAAAAAAAAAAGTTATGTGGCTTTTCCCCAAATCATTTGATAAAGCAGAGCTCAGATTCAAAACCCAGTCTCTCTGATTCAAAGGCTATGATCTTTTCCTTATGCTTTCTCCAAATAAACAAGTGAGTTTGGGCAGGAAAAGTCTTAGTGATCTTATGAGAGGAAAAAAAAATGTTTCTTAAATTTCTTTTTGTTTTTTAATTATTAGTTTTTTAAATATTAGAGATGAGGTCTCACTATGTGTCAAACTCCTGGCCTCAAGCAATCCTCCCATCTCAATCTCCCAAAGTGCTGGCAGAAGCCACTGTACCCAGCCAAGAAAAAAACCTCTTAAAGCAGAATTGAAGTTTTCAAGAAGGTGCTGCTTTAACTACTAGAAAACTGAAAGTTCAAACATTCAAAATGATGCTGAGCAGGCCAAGCGTGGGGGCTCACGCCTGTAATCCCAGCACTTTGGGAGGCCGAGGCAGGTGGATTCCTAAGGTCAGGAGTTTGAGACCAGCCTGGCCAACATGGTGAGACCCTGTCTCTACTAAAAATACAACATTTAGCTGGGCATGGTGGCAGGAGCCTGTAATCCCAGCTACTTGGGAGGCTGAGACAGGAGAATCATTTGACCATTTGAACCCAGGAGGCAGAAGTTGCAGTGAGCCGGGATCACACCACTGCACTCCAGCCTGGGCAACAAGAGTGAGACGCCATCTAAAAAAAAAAAAAAAAGATGCTGAGCAATTTATCTGACTTACATGTGTTTTTAGTTATTTTAATTTACTTTTCCTATGTACTGAAACTTGCCTTTCTGAATACTTTCTGGCTTGGTTTACACTGAAGTTAACTTACTAAAGCTTTTCCAAAAATTATTTTGGGGGTATAACCTTAGAATTCTGCTGGACCTCAACGTATTTCTCATTGCAACCCATGCACATTCAGATAACTGGATCGTATCCTTACTAACAGCTCCTTTTCTAGTTTAGAGTCTTTATGTAGTTGTGATTAAATAACAGAGGGTCAGACTGCATTATTCTTTGCCTTCTGTCCCAGTCCAGTGTCATCCAAATAACAAAGCACCCAGCACCACCTGGCCAGGATATGACTGCCTAGAAATCACTGTACTGAAAGGAGCGGGAGAAAAAAGAAGCTTGGTAATTCTCATCCATCACTGAAATTGACTTTCAGTTGAAAAGAACTTAAAATAACCTACTCCTCTCATGTGTCAAGGATACCTATTCAGGTTATTTGTTTCCTTAAACTGTTAATCTAGAAAGTGCCAAGCTACAAATGGAGAGATAATCCTTGTTTCTTAAGCTCTCACCAACAGCAACTGTTTTCTACCCAGCCTATGGCTGTCCCTTGTGTCAGTGTTTTATGAGGCATATTAATAACATGATTATAAAATCAAAAGTCTTTATATTAAATACTGGAATTATATCTTAAATACTGTCCTTTTTTCAAGAAGGGAGGGTTATCTATAGCAAGGGTCCCCAAGCCACAAACCAGTACTGGTCTGTGGCCTGTTGGGACCCGGCTGAACAGCAGGAGGTAAGTGGCAGACAAGTGAGCAAAGCTTCATCTGTATTTACAGCCACTCCTCCTTGCTCGCATTATTTCTAAGCTCCGCCTCCCGTCAGATCAGCAGTGGCATTAGATCCTCTTAAGAGTGTGAATCCTACTGTGAACAGCTCATGCAAGGGAGCTAGGTTGGGTGCTCCTTATAAGAATCTAATGCCTGATGATCTCTCACTGCCTCCCATCACCCCCAGATGGGACTATCTAGTTGCAAGAAAATAAGCTCAGGGCTCCCACTGATTCTACATTATGGTGAGTTGTAAAATTATTCCATTATATATTACAATGTAATAATAATAGAGTGCACAATAAATGTAATGTGCTTAAATCATCTGAAAACCATCCCCTCCCCTGCCCCACATCTGAGAAAAAACTGTCTTCCACAAAACCAGCCCCTTATGCCAAAAGGTTGGGGACTGCTGATCTATACTATAATATTCCCCAAAAAACCAAACACCACCACAATAAAAAAAGTAGCCTTAATCCTTTCTGGGATTTAATAGCTATACTTTTTAAGATTATTGTCTCAAATTCAATATCATGAATAATTCATGATTATTATTTGGATAATAAGACTCTGTTTTAAACCATTAAATTCATCAGTTTAAGATATTCTTACACACAAACTCTGAAAGCTAGCTCAATGTTTTACCTCAAAACTTTACATAAAAAGAAAGCTAGCTAAGATGGCGACAGCATCAGCAAAGCTTTTGAATCTCTCCAAATCTATGTATAAAGCCAGACAGAACAATCAGATAGCAATACACAAAACCCAAGAACAATGTGCACAGCAAATCCATATGACAAAGTATCCTCATCAAACCCAGAACACAAACACACAAACAGGTGCAGAAAAACCGCCAATGGCCATACAACCTGTATGGTATCTATGGCTGGGCAGTGGCTGGACAGGAGAAAGCAAAGAAAGCAGCAGAGAATCAGACCTGTGCAAAAGAAAATCCCAAAAGAGCCAACAGGTATTACTGGAAAGTATAGAGGAGCACTTTGAGAACAGCAGCTCACACTGGAAGGAATTTTCCCCACTCCAATAAGCAGTAGGTTTAAGGGGCCCATGGTAGGAAAGCGTGAAGGCGCCCAAGCAGCTGTGCACCATGAACTCTTGAAACTGGTCTGCCAGGGTTCCCTCCCAGAACAGAGCCTCACACCAAGGAGAAATCTCAAGAGACAAAACCAAACTCCTGAAATAGAGGGACAAGAGAGAAAAAGGAAAGAGAAGTAGCGGAGGAGGGGAAGACATCAGGAACTCTCATGGGACAGGAGGCCATCACTGAAACACTACATTGAGAACAACTAAGAGGGAGCTCGGCCAAGTTACAAAGCTACCCTGAACTCAACCACGTCTCTTTCTAAAAGTTCAGAAAAACTGAGTTCACATAGAAATGAGCAACAGAAAAGACTCCAACTCAAATCCAATGCAAAGATCTATAAGAAGTAAGAGAAGAAGCAGAACATTCTTTTTTTTTTTTTTCATTGCATTTTAGGTTTTGGAGTACATGTGAAGAACATACAATATTGTTGCATAGGTACACACGTGGCAGTGTCATTTGTTGCCTTCCTCCCCTTCACCTATATCTGGCATTTCTCCCCATGCTATCTCCCCCCAACTCCCCGTCCCCCACTGTCCCTCCCCTATTTCCCCCCAACATACCCCAGCGTATATTGCTCCCCTCCCTGTGTCCATGTGTTCTCATTGTTCAACACCCGCCTATGAGTGAGAACATGCGGTGTTTGATTTTGAGTTCTTGTGTCAGTTTGCTGAGAATGATGGTTTCCAGGTTCATCCATGTCCCTACAAAGGACGCAAACTCATCGTTTTTGATGGCTGCATAATATTCCATGGTGTATATGTGCCACATTTTCCCTGTCCAGTCTATCATTGGTGGGCATTTGGGTTGGTTCCAGGTCTTTGCTATTGTAAACTGTGCAATTCCGCTCTAAGCAAGCATTCTTGGTCTTTACCATATATTTACAATTGCACAGTCATACAGTTGCACAGTATCACTGTCTGGAGTTCAGAGATGGCCTAATTGGAACCAGAATTTCCTTCTGCTAGTATCCCTTACTACGTGATTAATGATTCTATGATTTATTTTCCAAAAACAGACTTTTTACTATACTAAGATAATCGAATTTTTATTTAATTTTATTTTTTTTACCCATTGGTATACAAGGCTTAACTGAATTCATTTTAATACTCTATTTCAAAATTAGAGTAAAGCTTTTCTGCATTTCTTCTCTAGCAAAACCTAGACATCCATGAAGTGTTCTGAGCCTAGGGTGGTTTTCTCAGCAATAGTCTCCTAGAGAATTTATTATACTGTTACCCTTGGTTACCATTTTTTCTTTCTTGAGGCAGAGTCTCGCTCTGCTCTGTCACCAGGCTGGAGTACAATGGCGCAGTCTCGGCTCACTGCAACCTCCACCTCCCTGGCTCAAGCAATTCTCCTGCCTCATCCTCCCAAATAGCTGGGACTACAAGTGTGTGCCACCACACCAAGCTAATTTTTGTATTTTCGGAAGAGATGGGGTTTCACCATGTTGGTCAGGATGATCTTGATCTCTTGACCTCGTGATCCACCCACCTCAGCCCCCCAAAGTGCTGGGATTACAGGAGTGAGCCACCATGCCCAGCCAGGTTACCAGTCTTAAATACCTAGACTTGCAATACCTCACCTTAATTTTTTAATATTTCATTTTTTAGAATTAAATTTTTTTTTTGAATTTTAATCATGTACAAATTACTATCTTGCCATTGTATTCATATACATTTTCCTGAGCTGCCTTAACAAATATTCTTGGAAGTTTGTCTCCACTGTGTTTTTTGTCACTCACCTAATTTTTTATTTCTTTAAGTGAATTGCCTTATGTGATAAGAAATTGCAAACAAATATTGGATCTCTCCTTGTTAAAAAATCTATTTATAAACTTTCAAAAATAAAAGGATTGATCATTACAATTTAAATCTCATTAATAAAAAGTGATAACATGAAAAATACCATTTGGTGTATTGAATTCTGAAGATATAGAGAATAACGTTTACCCAAATGTGAGAGTTTTGTTAATATTTAAAAATAATCTAATTTTCGTAAGCAGATTCATGTTATAGAACCCACAGCAATAATTAAAATGTGGCTTCTAAAGCAATTGCCCTAAAAACTGGTAAGTCAGGAGCTGTATTGTTTGTCACACATTTGTTCCAAGGCTACACGAGTCTTGAACTTTTGTTTCAGGGAGTGCCTTATTACTTAGATTGCAGGTGTGCTTTGCTTCAATTATTTCTGTTTTACATAGCCTCTATTGTCAAGAACTCAGCAGAGATTGTGGTTTCTCTCTCTATATATATATTTTTCAATTAACTTAAATATATATTTACAATATGTTAATATATAATTATTTACAAAATATAAATATATAAATATTAATAAGTGTATATATATGTGTGTATATGTATGTATCTTTATTTATTTTACTATTGTAATTCCAAAACTTCAAAAAAAAAACACTGTTGGCCCAGTTTTGTACTACATATCATCTCATTTTTTACAGAACTGTCTCTGAGAAACTGAATCATTCACCTCATTTCTCACAGAGCACAGACATAGAATAACATACATAAAAAGAGGATAGCTATATCAAAGAATAGTTTGTGTATGGGGGTAAATGGGTGGGATTGGTGAGAAAAATTACTGACATCCATAAAACAATTTCCAGTAATTAAAAATTTACTAGGAATCTTTCCTTTCACTTTCGTTTACCTCTCATGATATTATTATTCTGTACTATGTTCATAAAACTTCATGCTGACTCCCAAGTATAACCTTCCTTGTCTCTATTGAGCCAATCAAGCACTCTTCATTACCCCAAATTGACACTCGATATTTTCTTAAATATTAGTTGAGAAGTGGTCTTACTGTTTCCAGTCTCAGATATTTAGAACACTTTGTTTTTCCTCTGATTCTCATATCTAAATCTTGCTACCATTGCACTCTGTCCACTAATAAGTCCATAGTTTTTATTGTTGGGTAAAAATATCATTTCACTCTTAATAAAAGATTATAGCTAATTCTCATAAGAAAAGTTTACATATGAAAATATTCTTCCAAATTCTATATATAGAAATATGAAGAGACATGTTTTTCTCTAGTTCTTTCACAAAACTGAGCTAAAAAATCTAGATGTTGCATAGAAAACAAACATGAGGAGACTCTTGAAAATGGAGAGAAGACAAAGTGGCGAGGGAATTTGCAACTAGAGAAGTGACAGAGCAGTGAGTTCCCTGGCTTTGGCCTTTGCCTCTTCTGTCTAAATCACAATAAAGGAGATGCCAGCAAACCAGAAAGTTGCCAATGAAAGCTAAAGTAGACAGCGTACTCCACACTCAACAGTCTGTAAAGACACACCCACACACTGCACAGGGTAGTATCAGAGTAGACTGAGGAGAAAGATGAGGCTTGCTTTTTCACCTAGCAGCAAGAAGTGCTCCATCATGCAGTGCTAGCAGAGGCCCTCTGGGGTGCTTAGATTTCAGACCCTACTCCCAGGAAACGAGGTGTTCCTCTCTGCCCAGTGGGCTAATTTTAGTCCAGATCTAGTGAAATGTTGAGATTTTATAAGTGCTTATTCAGGACACCCTCTTTTTATAATGTCAATGAAGGCCAAGCAGGGAAGAGTAACATGGTGGCCTTTGCCTTCTCAGCCAGGGAAATATTAGTGGAGACATAGTGGAGAGCCTGAGCTCCCACGCCCACCAAGTGGTAAACAAGGATTTCCTCTTTAACTCATGTGCCAACAAAAGTCAAAAGGAGAAATTAGAATTCCTCTCTTACATGGCAGCAACTAGGCAGTACACCCTTCTCCTTTAAAAACAGTGTCTAAATATGCAGGTGAAACAGTATTGTTACAAGATCCAGATTCTCATAATGTAACACAAAAAAAGTCCAGAGTTCAATTAAGAGTCATTCATGCTACAAAGAAAAATGATCTCAACTTGAATGAGAAAAACTAATCAACAGAGGTGAACATGGAGATAATCCAGATGTTAGAAATATCTGACAAAAATTTTCAAGTAGGCAATGTACAAATATTTGAGTCAGAAGTTACAAAAATATTTAAAACAAATTTAAAAGTGTAAAGTCTCAGGCGCAGTGGCTCACGCCTGTAATCCCAGCACAAGTTGGGAGGCCGAGGTGGGCGGATCATGAAGTCAGGAGTTCAAGACCAGCCTGACTAAAGTGGTGAAACCCTGTCTATATTAAAAATACAAAAATTAGCCAAGCATGGTGGTGCACACCTGTAATCCCAGCTATTCAGGTGGCTGAGGCAGGAGAATCGCTTGAACCTGGGAGGCAGAGGTTGCAGGGAGCTGAGGTCACACCACTGCACTCGAGCCCAGGCAACAGAGCGAGACTCCATCTACAAAAAAAAAAATTAAATTCTCATCAAATCAGTAGAAATTACAAATACACAGTTTAAAGCTGAGAAATATAGCAGACAAAATATAACCTCCATTCTGCCTCAACAACAAAATGGAAAAGATAGAGGTAAGTATCAGTGAAATTGAAGACAAAAAAATGGAAATTAACCATAGAGATATGTTGAGCAACATTAAGCAGGGTTTTAGGAACATGTTGAATTATACAAGTATCTAACATTCATGTCATTGGAGTCAAAAAGAACTCAAACAAAATGATAGCTGAAAATATCACAAATTTAGCATAAAGACATAAAGCCGTAGATTCAATAATTTTAGAAAACTCCAAACATGAACTTCAATAAATCCATGCTAACAAATATTCGCAGTTAAATGTGTGAAAACTAAGAAACAAAATAAAAATCTTGAAAGCAGGGAGAAAGAACTGATTCATTACCTATAGAAAAATAATTCAAATGACAGATTTCAACAGAAACCATGGAACCTAGACTAAAACAGCATAACATTTTTCAACCACCACATGAAGTATCAGCCCAGAATTCTATATTAAGCAAAAATATTACTGAGGAATGAAGGGAAACAAGACATTTTCAGGACAAAGAAAACTGAGACACTACTGCTAACAGACATTGTTACTAATCTTAGGGGGGGAAAAAAATCACTGTTATTCTTCATTAATTATAATGTTACCTATAGATTTCATAAATCTTCTTTACCAATTTGAGGCAGCTCATCTCTATTCGTATTTACCAGAGAGTTTTTTTCAACAACAAGTGTTGAATTTTGTCAAAATATTTTTCTACATCCGTTAACGTGATGAGATAGTTTTTATTAAATTTATCTGTTGATATTGTGGAACACCTTGACTGATATTCAAATATTAAACCATATAATAACTTGTGGAAAAATATGCAGACATATAGGAATTTTTCTCAAACACAAGTCAATGTATATTAGTGGCATAAAAAAGTAGATTTTTTTTTCCCTAGAAAGATTAACAAACAACAATTTGGGAAGTATATTTTTTTCGAATTAAGTAAGCATTTACTTACATAAAACAAGAGGCCAGGTGCGGTGACTCATGCCTGGAATCCCAGCACTTTGGGAGGCAGAGGCAGGTGGATAATCTCAGGTTGGGAGTTCAAGACCAGCCTGACCAATATGGAGAAACACCGTATCTACTACAAATACAAAATTATCCAGGCGTGGTGGTGCAAGCTTGTAATCCAAGCTGTTCTGGAGGCTGAGGCAGGAGAATCACTTGAACCCAGGAGGCAGAGGTTGTGGTGAGCTGAGATCATGCCATTGCACTCCACAAGAATGAAACTCTGTCTCAAAAAAAAAAAGATTAAAAAGTGAAAATGAGGTTATGTTTTATATATCTTCTACATAATTGACAGTAGAGTATCTTTCAAGAGCTCATTTCTCAAGATATATTTTACCAAGTTATTGTTTCTAATAAAGTTGACAGATACACATTGCCACTGGGCAAGTCATTGTGAAATGTATCTCTGCTACTATTCCCATGGAAAGCCTAGATAAGGAAAAATTAAGCAAACAAAAGAGTTTGTAAATTTTGAAGCTTTTGTATAAAATATTTACCACAGTGCATTTAATAAAGCTGAAGATACACTTCAGCTTAAGTGATGATATTGATGTGTGTGATTATGGTTAAAAGCCAGAAACAATGGTGTGTATAGTAATCAGAAAGATAAAATGTCTTATTTAAAAAATGCAATTTAACCTTGACAATTATAGATCAAAGCCAAAACTTCAGAATAAATGAATTTACAAAATTAATGCAAAGAGTGAACAGAAAACATGACTACATAGGGACTTAATAATTTTTCTTTCAGTTGAAATTGACTGGTTTAGAAACATTTTTAAAGTAAACTAAAGTTATAAAAGATATTACCAGAATCATGAATGAGGTGTATAAGATAAATATATAGATTTATACATATTAGTTAAAGCCCTAAATCTTGGTACCAAAACACAAAGTAAGGGAAGTGTTCTCTTTCTGGGTCCACAAGGGGGTGTAGTTTTAAGGGCAAGAACTTCCCAGCACCATGCCCCCCTCCCATCTCTCTCCATTGGAGAGATTTAAAGGTGGTCTCTGTTTTAATTTTCACGGAGCGTGGGAAAGGGTCAAAAGTTAATCACTCCAGTGGAAGTTCTAAGGAACTCCTTTCATTGGTCTTGGGTCTTAGAGAAGGTGGGGGTTACTCCCAGGTTCAAAGTCCTCTTCTTCCACACCCCTTTGGACTCCATGTTTGGAT